>RXPK01001353.1:0-75347 GCA_004143645.1 Protaetia brevitarsis | reverse complement strand
ATACACAATCAAAAAAGTCTAATGCACAGGTCTATCGTAAGCATTAACAGAGAAAAAATATAATAAATGCATGGCTAGAGCCCACCTGTGCCCAACCTAAAATTGTTCCCGAGCATACCACATACAACTTATTCAGCCCATTAGTGTAGTGTGTGGATCGCCGTTGAGGAAGCATTCGAAATTTAATAAACTTCCCGTCTCGAAAAACATCTTTCAGGACATCATATTATGTAAAAAACCGAAGCTTATGCACGCAAAGCCGGATATATAATTCATTTTCGCCGCTCATGGAAAAGGGGTTTGAAATTTCTTATCTACATTATTCTGGTAATTCATTCATCATTTCGTTATAAGAGTAAATAAATAAAAGAAATAACTCAGATTCATGTGTACGTTTATAACAATAACTCTCGATTGACAAACAAAGAAAATATTATTTTTTGAATACTGAGTGCATATCCGTGAAACTCAAACGTCTTATAGTATTAAAAAAATATTTTAAACTAATAGAAGCTCTAACAAAAAGGAATGTTTTTATAAAGAAGAATTTAAAAGGCCTCAGTTTGCATTTTAACAAGGCCTTATTATTCGAATAGTTAATGAACTACGCTACCATTAAAATAATACAAATGAGTGCAAGTATTTATACATAAACCACGTTAGCGGTCTTAACATGACGTTTCTCATCAGGCCCGGACTAAAGAATTTTCTCTAAATTTTACTTTATGAATTTAATGAATGAAATCCGGTTTCGGTGGTTTGTGCTTTATATGTGTGTAGTTACACACCAAGAAAATTACTTTTTTATTTGATACACCCTGTATATTGGCGTATAAAATTTCATTCACCATCTCACCCTCGTTTACCCTGTCAAAAAAAAAATAAATAAACAAATGTAAGCAACTCTGAAAAACAGGAAAAATAAGTAGCTTATTTAATAGTTATCATTCAATCAATATCAAATGTGTCCCAAGTTTGACGCCAACAGAAGCTCGCAACCGCTTACATGCTTCAAACTTGTAAAAGCGAAAACAGCACAGAAATGGTAACTTATACTAGACCAAGCACTCATTATTTCTTGGTAAAATATTCCTGTTTTCATTATTAGTCGCTTATTTTATAAACAATGAGCTATATTCTCACTATTGTGCGTAAACCGACGTCTCTAGTCCTGTACCATGCGTACTGAATCAATTAGCAACTAATAAAGGAAAACAAAACATTGTTTAAATAAGTAAAAATCCTTGAGGGAATGCTCTGATTATTCCCGGCACGATTGCCGACACAGAATAGAATAGATCACAGTGCGAAAACAACAACACGGTTTCGACACCCACTGAATCGTCCGTCAGCGTCGAGCTCTCAAATCACTCTCCGTCGAGTGTTCGTTGCGTGAGTCACCGACCATTGTGAATGAGCATTGTAGTTTTTCGCATCGACGATTCGACCGCGAAAAAGTAGTTCAAGTTTGTTAAAAGAAAAGAAAAACTGTGTAAGCAAGCGTTTGCCGCAAATAACTAACTTTATTTGCAATTGGAAAAACGCAGATATTTCTTTTTTTTTTGTTCTTTGAAGGAAATACAGTGTGATTTGCTTCATAATAAATTATCATCAAGTTGTGATAAATTATATTAATTAATGAAATAAGCAAAACAATTACAGACATACTAATTGTAACAATAACAGTGATTGCAAATATAAAGAGACGTGCTAGTAAATAATGTAATCACGGCAATTTTAGAAATGTAATTAGAATTCTAAAAATGGTAATATTTAGTAATACGATCTGCAAAGGCAAATATACACCTTGTCAATTGTAATACAAATATCTATACAAAAGTTATATAAATATAATAATTTAACAAAATAAGTAAATATGTAAAAATAGCTACAACACTAGGACATGAAACTCATTTACGTTATAATAGTATTTGTCCTACAAATTCTTTCTTAATTTTGTTTTAAAAGCCTCCAGGTCACACACCTGTTTCATCTAAATTCAATCAATTGTAAATTTGACCAATGTCGAGGACCGCTAAACATGCGTATTGTGGTATGGTGAGGTCACGAGCATCACGCGTGCCAATAACTAAAATTAATTGATTATTTGTTATAAAATCGATCATATTTCTAATATATAACCATAGTACTTACAACAAGAAATCTATTATGAATCGAATATTTTATTTATTCAGATCGAAACTTAATATATTTAATAACTAAATTTTGTTGTTAGAACATAAGATAAATTTCTGAATACAATATATTAAAAAAATAGTAAAAAATTAGCATTGAAGTATACTTTAGTTATTCCATTCATACTTATTACTATCATAAAAGCTGCGTGTTTCGACTGAAGTTGGTCACCTTCAAGCTCTCCAGAGTTGAAAAAAAAATCATATTTTTTTGGACATCCTGTGTAATTATCTGCACCATTTCTACACACAGCATTCGATGACAATTAGATACCAGATTTCTGTAGTTCGATCAAATGAGCACAGCATATATGTCGTTCCATGGTTATTGCAACACCTTGTATATAAATAACTATTTCCGCTGAAAATACCGCCATAAACGGTGCAAGTTCGGCATCTTATCGTTTAACAATTATTTTGAATAAACGAAAATTGAGTCGAATTTCAGGTCAGATTAAAGTTGGAGGTTTATTGCAATATACTGAAAAAATACTGGACGTGATATCAATAATCTACATTCATGGAATGAACTTACGTCGACAGAAAGAAATGTGTCATTGCTATGCTAAAATATTATTTACGATCTTTGATTAAGTAATAACTAAATCCATTAGCCAAATAAATTAATTCTCATTATTGCAACAAATCACTGCATATTAGTTCATGGATAATATTTGTTATGGTAACCATATTTTCATAACGACTTTGTTATTTTTACGTTCAATTTCCATAAAATTATTCACGATATGAATGCAATAAGATATTAAATGATACTTTCTTCTTCGTTAGTTCAATGGTTTTCAATGTATTGCAAGATGGCATACTTTAATGAAAAGTATCGCTGACTGAGTGAGAGTTTGACGCGTGGCCCCTAGAGGGCGTGCATCTATAATTCTGATTTCTTCGGGGAAATCGATAATAATACTTGAGACACGATAGTGATGGAAGTGAATTTGCTTTTGGAGAAATTCTGAAGATACTTAGATAGGCGAAAACTCACATTTCTATTCCTTTTTCTACTTATATTCTTAGACTATCTAGATTTCTCCACAATATACCATGAGCCCTTGCCATGGTGGCAGCCTAACGGTTAATTGCTTAGGCATTTTCTTTTGAAGTCTTTTGGTTATCACCAATACTTGATATCAATCTTTTAATATTACTTTTACCGCAATCTTATTAAATAAAACTGCAATGCTTACTCAACAGTGAATTGAGTGAATGAAATGCGATTATTGCATGAATGGATAAAGTTCATTACTCTACAACAATAATTATAAATTTATTGAGATTATGAATAATTCATCAGCATATTGCGGCACAACACGGCAGTACACTGCTAATAATACGCAATCTAATACAATTGTAAAACTCCTCCCACAGGAGGTTTATTCCTTAGCACTATAGGCACTCAGCAGTCACGGGGCTACCATTAGCTCGCTACCCAATGCACTTTGAATAATATATGTAACTGTAGTGTGGCCAGCACCTAATGGCAAGTCCTTTTACAACCGCTCTCCAGACGAACAGCACATCCACTCGCTCTGGATGCTAGCTGACGACTTCCTTTCTTCGCTTGTGTACCTACGCTCTCCCATTGTGGCTTCCCCTACGGCTGTTCGTAACCGCAGGAACTATCTTTACTTGTTCATTCCTTTTTTGACGCTGCTTACGTCATCGCACACAAACACACACATCGATTAAATAGAACTAAAAATACAAATTCTACATATATCTTTATATATAGATAGAATGAAATCAAACCTCTTTTATTGAGGAATTATGCTATCCTATGCTATGCTATTTATTGACAATATTACAAATCTAATACATTGTCAAAAAGACTACATCACCGATAGGTGTTTTTCCTGTAGCCTTGTAAGTTGAATTCGTCTTCAATCTTCGTGATCAACTTTGGATGTGAACGCTTGAGAGGTTCCCATAATTAGAATTTAGATTTTACAAAATTAGATATTAATTATTAAGAATTTTGATAACACATTATCGTAAAGCAGCTAATTCTTAGCATCACATCATTCCATCACGTCCCCGACCACCGTGGATGTTAGATTGGAGCCCGATTCAACAGTGTTATAAAGATTGAGAACAGATGAGTTGTATTCTTAATAGTTTATTGTTAACATTTGAATAAAACACTTAAGTACGCAGAACATACAAAACTTACTATCAACTACTACTATACTCCACTACTGTCTGTTTGGCGGGAACACACACCATGGTGGAAGTCGTCTTTTTATTTAGTACAGGTTTGCCAACTTAAAATTGTAATTTATAACTGCTGACAAACAGTATCAATCATTACAATACAACTTGTATCAACAGCATACTGTGCCAGTGCAATAATCAAGTGTCCATTGTAAATCATTGACATAAATTAAAAATAGGGTGGGACCTAATATGGTACCTTGCGGAACTCCGCAAATCAAGTCAATGTAATCGGAACTATATGTCACTATCATATCATCTTTAACGCTCTTAACACTAACCACTGTATTTCTACCAATCAGGGATGAATAAAGCATTACATTATTACTCAATCAATTCCGTTGTCGTTTAATAAAATCCTTTTCATTGATTTGGACTAATTTCAATGCATTCTAATTCAATGCATGTGAACAATGATTTCTTTCACTGTTTCAGGAACCATTTTTGAATAACACATGACGGAATTTTAACACACTGACAAAGTGGCATGATTTATACTTGGCAAGCTTTCACCATTTTTTCTTGAAGTAGGTATTAACTATGATAGCAATTTCATTCTCACAAAGTACTACTACACTACTTCCATTTCTAAATTCTTTCGAGATTTTCCTCACCGTAGCCTTCCGAGATATCTAATCTAGTCCCGTATAAATTCCCTTCATATAAGTTTATTGAATTTAATTAGCCGTAACGGCCGTACACCTTCATATAATATTCCATTTCGTTTCGGCGGACTTGAGAGCACTTCTCTTCCATTTGCTTATCGGTTGGCTCGTCCAAATTGTCCTCTCATACGCATACATCTACGTATGCACCTACGACGAGAACGCGAGTATCAACATCGTCAATTGTTATTATTATTATTCAACAGCGAAGAACTACCGAGAAAAAGGAGCAGTAGTAGACTGGTTTACCTGTTTATTTATTAGCGTGCACGGTATTATCCCTAGACAATAAAATTTTACAACCCCATATAACTCGTATATTGTGTAGGTATGTGTTCTGTACGGACGTATACAAGGATAATCGTGATAATGAAGCGCCTGTAACTCGCTAACCGCACTGACAAAGGGAAAGAGTCACCGCAATATACATAGGTATTATTGCCGGTATCTGTAGTAGAGATGTGAAGTTATTGGAATGGATTCTCGGCTCTTTATCAGGTAGCATATATAATTGTTAATTATGCATCCATTAAGCAACAGCGTTTTTTTTTTTGGCTTTTTAAAATCTGACACTTTTTTCGTTCAAAAAAAAATTTTTTAATAATTTCTTTAAATTCTTGATTATATCGTTCTGTAGATAGGGGAAAATTAAGTAAGCGGTGCACCAAAAAGTTAATAGCTGCTAGTTTATTTTTCCGTGAATGATTGGAGTCTTCTGAAATAAATCTGTTATTAGTAGTGGGCTTTCTATATATGTCTATTTCGAATTTATTTTTATTTCTTATTACTAACATATCGAGAAAAGCAATCCTATTGTTTGTTTCCTCTTCATGGGTAAACTTTGAATTTTGCTGTTCAAGAAAAGCTCTAAATGACCACTTTCTAGTATCAAAAACACAAAAAATGTCGTCAACGTATCTAACCCAAATCTGTAGAAAATATGCCAAAGTATTCTGGAAATCGGTTTCAAATTTTCTCATAAAGAGGTTAGCTATGAAGGGAGATAAGCTGTTACCCATTGCTGCTCCTTCAGTTTGTTGGTAATAATAATAATAATAATAATAATAATATTTATTGATTCATAATATTAATACATAATAATTGAATCAGTCAAAGAAAAAGAAAAAGGGAAATAAATGCAAAAAAAGGTAATGATTTTACTACACTAAACACTAAAGCTAGCCAAAATAAAAGTAAAAAAAAAAAAAAAAAAAAAAGAAGCAACATGACAAAAATTGAAAGAAAGAAACAACCAAAAATAAAAAGACATTTCTGAGCGATTAACTAATTGACGTAAATTACAGGAAAAATTCGTCTATAGTATAGTAGCAATTACATATCAGCATTTCTTTAACAAGTTTTTTAAATTGCTTTTGATTTTTGTATTCATCCGATAACTTATTGTATAGTTTCCGTCCCATATATTCTAGACCCTTGCATGTTACAGATAGCTCAGCTTTCGGCAGATGAAAAAGATGAAAGACTTTGCTATGGAGTAAGGCTACCAACTTATTACAGTGATCCTCCCATAGGAGATTATCTTAGATTGTTATTCCAAGAAATCTTGCCTTTTCTTGCTGTTGAATAACATTATTATTTACGTTGACACTTACAAGTAATGTTTTGGCGTCTCTGATGTGTGTGAAACAACAGAAAGTTAGTTTTAGCTTCATTAAGTTTTAACTTATTCGCAGAGAACCACTGATGCAAGCTGTTAATTGCTGTGTTTGCAAGTAGCTCAGTCTGTTCTAAATTATTGTTAGTAATGACCAGTGTGGTGTCGTCTGCGTACATGAAAGCTAGAATATTAGACACAAAGGAATATATATCATTAGTGTATAAATTAAATAACAAGGGACCTAGCACAGAACCTTGCGCAACTCCGTGTAGTACAGGTATACAAGCGGATTTATACTTCCTAACAGTATTGCCATTATTATAACGAATGCTGACATATTGCATACGACCATCTAAATAAGATGCAATCCAGCTTGCAGCAGTGCCCCTTATCCCATATTCAAATAATTTGTTCAATAATATTGAGTGTTGAACGCAATCAAAAGCCTTACTGAAATCACAAAACAATGACAGTGGAAGTTGTTTACTATTTATACAGTCAATGATAAAATTGTAAAAAGATAGTAAAGCAGTAGTTGTAGATCTTCCTCTTCTAAAGCCATGCTGATTGTTGTTAAGTATGTCATATTTTTCTAGAAATGAATTTAGGCGAATTATCATGCAATATTCAAATATCTTTCCAACATTGGACAATAAAGAGACAGGTCTGTAATTTTTAACGTCAGTCTTGCTATTACTTTTGTGGATCGGAATAATAGAGGCTGTTTTGAAACAATTAGGAAATGTACCAAGTGTAAAAGACATATTTACCAGATAAGTTAGAGGTTTTAGCAATAGACTAGAAAACTCTTTCAGAATTATTGCTGATATATCGTCAGGTCCTGAAGTATGTTGGTTTTTTAATTTTGATATTGCATCGCTCATCTCATACTCGGTAAAAAGGAATAGAAACATTGTATTAGAATTTCTAGTAATGGTAGTATCTAAAGATGTATCAGGTATAGCATTAATGATATCATTTATTGTTTGTTGAAAAGAACAGTTAAACAAGTTTGCTAACCTCTGCGGGTCATTTATTATTTCATCGGTAAAAGGTACCATTGATTTGAAAAAAATTTGTTTCATGCAGAGCTTTGCCAAAGAAATAAAACTATCAACTTCATTACTGCCAACTGATTACCTTTCAAGAAATCTTCTAAGTAAGTCAAAGTGATATCAAGGGGAGCTGGGAAACTGTGAGCTCACATCAAACGAAACTACAACTTTGATTGTCAGTAAGATCAATGTTTTTAATCTTTTTAAGAAACGCGTATGAATTTTTATCTGCTAAATCTGGGGGTTACACAGGTAAGTGATTAAATTTGTCAGATAGCCATTTGGACAATAAGTAAATTCGACTATTGGCGTTGGAGACAATGGGTCTCATACTCTTCCCTGGTTGATGTAATGTAGGTAAACAATACATTCTAGGTAACACTGGATTTGATACAGTTAGTCTATATCTTAAGTTATCATTAACAATATTCTTACATTCTAATAAGGTCTTCTTGGTTTCTGTGATCATTTTTGATAACAGATTTTTAGGTAGCCTTACGTAAGAACCTTGCGTTAAAAGGGTACTGATACGATCAAAATAATCTTTTTTATCTAAATGACAACGGTATTACCTTTGTCAGATCTTAAGTAAAAGCAGGTTTTGTTTTTAAGCCCTTTAGCAATGTTAATTTCTTTACGTGTGATATCTGAAGGATGACGTTGTTTATTTTCTAAAATTTGAGTTTTACAAGCAGTTCTAATAAAGTTTTTTATATGATCATCAAATGCCAGATATAATTTCTTCAATTGGAAGTTCTTTAAACTGAATAAGTGTTACATACACTACAGTTCGTAAATGACGAAATAATACAAAGAATAATAAATATAAAAATCTTATTGCATCAAGATCCTGAATTAAAACAAATATGGACTGTACTCTAATGCGGCTCTCACACAACTGACGAAGTAATGATCCGATAGCGCTCTGACTGTAGATAACCGCTAACATCATTCCTACATGCAACAAACAATCTGTATAATAAGTTTCCCTACGCATGTAAGACCTATTCACCAATTAATATATTTAAGGAGAGAGTAACAGATTATTTATCATTACATACCTTTTATTACTGTAATGAACACTTCAGCACGTAGAATTTAATTATGTTTTCAGATATTCTTTCTTGTTTTTCTATTTTTTATTTATCGATATGTTGACACGTATAAATTAGTTGTAAAATTGACGCATCAGTTCAAACAGTATTGACTTTACGAATCAAGTTCTGTTAGCATTATTATGTTATTATTGTAAACAATCCTCAGGGTAAAATTAGATTTTACTCGTTGGAATGTACTATATTTATATTCAATAATATCAATACAATATTTATGATATATAGATGGTACTTTATCGTTTAGTCTGGCGTCCTAATTGTTCCAAATTACTTATACATAACATTCTATTTAAATTCCATGCAAAACAGAAAAGTCCCGTAACAATGTTCGACACATTTTCACTAATACTTTACGATTCATTCGCCGTAATAAAATTTGCTAGTACAGCACACCAAAGTATATTACCAAAAATAAAACAAACTTTAAAATCCTTGCAATTTACTATGTAGGCACCCTTTACGGTTACACTAATAAAAGTATTAGCAAATATATATATATAACTGTTTTCTGCACATTTTTCGTGCTGCATCTTCTGCTATAAGCCATAACGAACGAAATAGCAGCATTTTTTTATTGCCGCCCCAAGAATGATGCCGATTTATTCTTTAACGTTTCAGTGGAACACTTTTTTAGGGAAACATAATAAAAAAAAATATCTGAAAAGATGCCGCTCGCAATAAAAGCATAAAAAAAGGAAATAGGTCACCCAGTTTTGGAAAGGAATGATTCTAGTGTAATGTTTCGCCTTTTCTATAGTCGCTTGCCGCCGATGTAAACAATCGTAAAATTTGTAGGTTCGGCTTGTATAGGAAGATATAATTTTTTTTTTAGTTTCCGGAGTATACGAATCCCTTTATTTGAGGGAAGAAAAAAATGTAAATGCCTTTATTGTAGTGTCA
This sequence comes from Protaetia brevitarsis, assembly GCA_004143645.1. Taxonomy (NCBI): domain Eukaryota; kingdom Metazoa; phylum Arthropoda; class Insecta; order Coleoptera; family Scarabaeidae; genus Protaetia; species Protaetia brevitarsis. The sequence continues at coordinate 65,573 of RXPK01001353.1, read as the reverse complement.
TTTCGATGCTTCTTAGGTGGTCAAATATAAAAAATAACATCCAGGATCTGAATAGCTTGAAATATTCATTAAATTGCGTTTATGTGTCTCAAATCGTATCTTTTAATCAACATATATTAGGTAGAAATTGTGCATACACTGAGAATAAAGTGTATTTTTTTTTCAATGAAGATAATATGCTTTAGACAAGAGAATAACAGTAAATTCCATAATAATACGAATTACAGAAAAATTGCAAGCGTATACCTTAAAAGTGCGTACATTATTCCCACAAAATTCAGGTGTAATTTCTCCATCATCTTTTGCAGTTTATACGAGCAGCAAAATTTATTGAAATATCGTTACATAAACGGGCCTTCAATTCATGAAAACGGCTGTCGCTAACCAGCCGAAGAAAGTCCTTTCCGTGGTTCGACTGGCGTCCATTGTATTCAAATGAAGTCACTTGTTATATGTAAGTGTAACAAATATACAAGTGGTGTTCTTGCGTGATTGATCGTACCGTGGCTATATAGTGTGCGGCGTGCGTCACGATTGGTCGACTCTATATTTGCGTTTATAGAGGAGATATTACTCTTAGTTAATACAGTGTGTTTATAAATACTGATGATTGACGAAAATTTTGTCGAAACTTTTGATAATCAAATGTTATAGTGACAAAAAGGATTCCTCAATTCACTTAATCATTTCAAAAGATAGCAAATGCCTATAAAGCATATATCATATTGTATTGCAAAAATCGCCCTGAAGATGGCGCTGTCACTTATTTCACTATCTCCGTATCGTTTATTCGACGTAAAAAGTGTTCAGTAGATTAAGGTGGACAGAAAACCGTACTAATTTACAAAATTGAAGATTTTTTTATATGTGTCTGCAAATATCAATAAGACAATTTATAGCAGCTAGTACTGGCGAACATGTTGACTTAACAATAAAGTAGAATAAACGATTTATGTAATATTTGTGATTCTAAGGATGCATTTGCATTACATTTTCGAATTTATATTTCCTATGTTTTCCAAAAACTAAAGCTTTGTGCTAAGTGTCAATAAATACGAAACCATTTGATCATTAGAGTTCTGAATATGATATATTAAATCAATCTGTCTTCTCGATCATAAAAATTATGGACAAGATTTGAGGAAAGATGATATTTACTTTTGAATCGGCTACAGATTGCAAGATTTTTAAGAAGGAACATACAAGTAGAACATTAGGTTAAAGTTCACAGTTACGAAATTCATTATTTGGCTAAATGATTGTAAAGATTAAAAAATTAAAAAAACTTCCAAAAATTTGTCAAAAAGGAATATATTTTTTTACACTAAAAATTGTATAATTTAAAAAGTTATGACAAGTTCTTACAATTCAGAGTCTCATTATATAAATGACTATCTGCACCCGGCTAATGATATTTTTGTCATTTTGTATAATGATATAAATAGTCACAAATTGATTCCCTGGAATTTTTATACGCATCCTATCAATGAAACGTAATTATTTAAATTTAAAACCAATTTATTCAGGAGCACAAAATAATTTCAAACAGATTTTATCATGAAATTTAATTAATCGCATAAAATATTTCGTTATTCCAAATAAATAAAGGATTAAATGAACGAAAAATTTTGTTGAATTAACTAAATTTTTTGTATTATCAAACACTGGAACAATGGAACATGGCGAAAGCAAGAGAGATGAATGTACCCTGAGAAAATGTTTGAAGGCTGGTACAGTACTAACATCCCTCTCGTAATCTTAGACTTTACAGTGCGTATTCTTTGCTAACATGTCTTCCAAGAATACGCACCTGTAACATATTATTCATATTTTTTTATTTCGGCTAAGGAAAGATATATTAACGTTTGTTCTGGTCCTTAACTATAAATAATATAGTAAATTTCGTAGAAAAAAAAGCAAATATTTCTTAAATCGTTTACACGAATATTCTTAGATTAAGTGCGTACTCTTACACTTCGTTCTCCTAATTATTTAATTTACTTTCATTAAATTTGGATTAATGTGGATGCTTTTGAATGTTAAATTTATAAATTTTTTTTTTTTTAATTTAACATTTAACTATTTATTGAGATTTTTGAGGTTTCTGAGCATTTTAAATTGAAATTCCATACCATATGCTTTCGATTGATAATTTTGTATTTTTTTTTTAATTAATTTTAATTCTCAATGTAATATCACATTTATCACACATAAAAAGGATTTCTTCAGTTAAGTAAATATATTTCTTTAAAAAGTTTTACTTCTTTAATATACCTGTATTTGAAATAAGAAATTATTCTTGTATAGAAACACATATTTTACTTAGTTGTAATCGATAATATTCTTGATTGTAAGGCTTGTTTTAAGAAAAATATATTTTCCCCAAGAAACAAATTTTTCGATCTAAGAAATAAAAGAGGCAACGAAAAAGCGGATCAGATATTTGAATTATGAAAATAAATTCTTTTATTAAGGATTTTAATATTTGACTTAAATCTTACAAGTTACTTATGTTAAGGTGGAAATTCGTTTTAAAAAATATGATGTCATTTTTGCGGTGGGGTGAAATTGGTTACGTGACACTCGAACTATTACCAATAATGCAATGCATGCATCGAAGATAGAAATGTGAATTGCGGTGGTGCTAAATACGTTAAATTGTATATATAATAGTAGGAAGTCGGTAAGTAATTCAAGGATTAACTGCTTTATTTTTAAACTGCATAGCCGTATTTAAGATTCTTGATAATAAACGTTTCTGAAAGGTAATTATCTTTTGCTAATTTACAGAATTACTTAATACTTGTATTTAAGTACAGATTTAAAATTTGCCTACCGATTCTTAATTCCTCTGCATTTACTGTCTGTAACGAAGCTGCGAAATGTCGAAAAAAAACATTGGAAACACCAACTTTGGAAGCAAAACAGCATCTTTATCCATGCGAAGGTGTGTTTCGCTTTTGTAAATCAACATATCCTGTCTAATTTCCTAATTTCTCTGATTTAAGTAATCTTAAACTTTCTTGGTCTGCAACAAACCTTAAAAAAGTAATAATTAGAAAAGTCTAGAATGTTTGCTAGCCATAAGCTGTATTAATTAATAAATAAATAATTATAATTATGTTGTTTAATTAAGGTGAAAAATAAAAATAAAAACAGCATGGCCCTACATTCGAATGCTTAATCGCACTAACAAGTGGTAAAAATATATTAACTATTATACCACATCTTCTTATCTATTATTTATTGTGAAGTATATGTATTGATTGTAAAATAATGTATCTCTTCAGATACCCGAAGATTTTGAAATGTTAATAAAGGAGCAACAAGTGACTGCCGATATTCGGAAAACCAGCTGAAGATTAAAGTGTAAGTAAAAGATCCAGAAAATTCGATCGCACGCTGCGGAAAATTAGAAAATGTGTAGTCTTTTTGTGAAGTGTGTGATATAGTGCTGTAATACGTTTTTTCCTATAACGCCAAAATTATAAATAAAAAATAAATTTATGTTCCGAATAGCTGTTTTTGTTTTTTTTTTTTTAATATAAATGATGTTATAATAGTAGTAACATTATTATTATTATGGTAAGTAAAGAAATGAAAAAACAATCTGAAAAGAAGACTTTCACTTGAACTAAATATATTTTGAAAGAAGATTGTGGTTGTATTTACAAGGCTGCTATATTTTCTAAAATTGTTTTTCTATATATAAAAAATTTACCACTAATACCTTAATTTGATAAAACCTAATTAGAGATATATATCTAGTATTCATTTTGATGTTAGTGGCAGGTTTTGTATACATATAAAAAATAGATTTTAGAAAACAGCAGTATTGTTGTAAATAAAACTACAATCTTCTTTCAAAATAACAAATATTTAGTTCAAGTAAAAGTCTTCTTTTCCCAACCAAAGCTAATCACTTGAATTAAAAGAGTATTTCTTGTTTAGAGTAAAATTCAAATTTCTTTGCAAGAAAATAAAGCTTCATTCAAAAAAAGATAAAATTCTTGTACTAAGATATCTACATACCTAGGCTGAGACTGCAATGTTTCAACTATTAATAGTAAGTTTTATTTAATTCAATGAACGATTTTCTTGGATTAAGATATTTTTTTCTTAAAAATTAAAGAAACATTATTTTTGTTCCAAGAATATATTTATTTGCGTACACTCAGAAAAATACTTGTGTTAATTTAACCAAAACTTGTTTGGATCTACTATATTTTTTTGTTGTATATAGTCAAACAAGCTCTTTCGTTGAATCAACAAAAAAACATTTTGTTGCATTTTTTTTTGTTTAACCAACAATTGTTCATTTTCAATCCTACATTTTGTTTAATTTAAAAATATTTTTTTGTTCAATTTAAACCATTAATATAAATGGAACAACATTATGTTAATGTTGTGTTAGTGTGTAATACACGTGTGTGAGGTGTGAATAGCAAAGCCAGCGTGTAAACCAAATTCAACTTCAAAATGAAAACTATGTAGATAACATACAATTTTTTTGGTTAATTTAATAAAAAAATTAAAAAATAAAGATAGTGTCGAAATAATAATTCTACACAGAGAAAAATAAAGTAGTCATAATAGCTAATTGCAATTAGATAACCGAACAGTTGCTGAATCACCTAGATATATAGCTTATTTATATATTCATTTTCGATGTATTAACATTTTTAAATTAGATCATATATAAATAGGTAATTTAAATAAGAGAATATTTAAAGTGACTAAACTTTAGTTATTATACGATGAAATAAAATATCTACTGTTGTAGATATTTTATGCATACTATAGTTAGACAATCCGCCTACAAAATAGAAGGATTGTCCATATTAGCCGAAAAATATTCAAAAAGATATTTTGTTGGATAAATAAACTAAAGTAAATAGATAAAACAAAAAAAATCTGTCTTCGAGGTTTCTACATTGTTAGGGATATTTACTTTTTGTGTGCGCCGGCAGGAACTTCATTCAGTGCTTACTGCGTTGTTAAAGTTAGTGGCTCTTATCAATTGTGAAGAAAAGATTCACGGCAAAAGTAAATAATGCAACAGCATTACAAGATTACAATAGCATTACAAGATTGGGCTAGCTCATTTAATAGAGATCTTGAAAGTAAGTATCAGTAAATAAATTGACTTTTAGAGAAAAAGTTGGATGCAGGAAGAAATATTAAACTATTGATGACCATATATGACTTTTAACCGTAAAGGTTATGGATGAAGTAGATTTAGACGTTAAGGAAAGTTAGTAATATTTTTATAAAGCATTTGTTGTTAAATCGAAACCTTTTTTTATGTGAAACGCTTGAATAAGTTTTTATTTAATGGCTTTATGTCTTTTACTTTGTCTGGTATTTAAGTATTAGACATTATCAACATTTATCAATATAAGCTTTATTATGTACCTACGTGTGTTTACAGATAATCTTTAGGCGCTATAGATATGCATAGAATTTCACCATTAATGCTACCCCAATGGAGTATTTTTAACTAATATAATATATAAAATAAATAAGTAGATATAGTAAATAACTCTACATTCACTGGATGATGTACCCAATCTAGTAAGCTTTAAAAGTTCTATTTGTGTAGCCGAATCAGTCAGAAAGAATAGTAAATATGCCTAAATAAATTTGTAAAGCACCTATCTGAAATAGCTAAAGAGTCGAATTATGATAAATAAAATGACTACTTTTTTATATAAAATGTCTAAAAAATAGTGCTTGTTTGACTATTTTTATAGACAAGTCAAACAGCAACAATTAGCAAAAACAAACATTGTAGATAGAATATTTTAAACAATTTTAATTGTTTAGCTAATTTTTGACTAAATAAATTAGGTATTGCATCTAATCTTTGTTTAGTTTTACCACATTATTTTTCTCTGTGTAGTGGTTATGATTAACCAAACATCTTTTATTAATTTAATAAATATTAATTCTAACAAAATTTTATTGTTAATTCAACCACAATTTCCAAAAATAAAATTTTGTTTGATTTGAATATCTTTTTTTGCATAATTAAACAAAAATATAGTTAGTCCAATCATATTTTTTCAAACAATTCATACTTATTTGTTGAATCAATGCAAGCATTTTTCTGGGTGTATATATGAAACAATGATATTCTTAACTTAAGTAAAATTTCTTTAAATTGAACATTTCTTCTTATGTGTGTACAGCTATGTTTATTCTACCGCTGAAAGTATTGTATTGTATAATTTCAACATTCCTTGACAAGATCCATACATTGAAAATTATCAAAACTTATATGCGATCTATTTATACGAAAATAGTGCACCGTTGCTGCGCGCACAGCGCATCTGAGATCCGTTCCTAGGAAACGAAGGGTGTCCGGACACGTAACCACCCTGAGACCACACCACGCCCGCCCCCCGCCCCTGCGAACGCCAATGACTTGCCCGCATCGCCGACTTCGCGATATAGAAGGCGAAACTACGAAAGATATACTTGTCGCTGCGCGACACTAATTCAAACATCATCGATGCCCTCCGCACAACACAACACACACACAAGAACACACTCATAAACAGGCGCGCACACATCTCCTCCCCACCACACAACGCCGTAGGACCCCCGACAGTTGCTGATGCTGATACCGTGCTCTCAGGTAATGCCCCCACCACCGTCATTCATCGGGGTTCCGTGGCGTTTGGCGTATACCCGAAGAAAACAGCGGTATACACCTCGTGTGCTCCGCGCTCATTCCACGTCTGAATCTTTGCGGCGGTCCTTCTTGTTCGGTGCGCGTTCAGAGTAACTAACAAATAATTCGCGCGCAATTCGATCCGAGAGTTGAAAAGTGACGCGCAGAGTTCGAGAGGGAAGATCGCATTAATAAATGCGAGCAGCATCGGCCGAACAGAAGAATCGGGTTGATGGAAAATAGTCCGAGAGAAAAGCTGGGATCCCCTTCGTCAGTGCTAATTGAGAGGAGAGAAACACCGTGCGCCGGTACAAAAGCAAATATCACCCAGTTTTCGTTCGATTGTTGTTTTATTGTTGGTGTACGCGATTTCAAAATTAACACTTTAATCTGTGGCGATTCACACAGTGAAAGTGGTTCATTCAAGCGAATTAACACCTATATATGCGTGGCGGACCTTCATTTAGTACTTACCTAAACAGATCAGTGTATGTTATTAACTGTACATATATATCATAATCGATTTGTTTTTTTTTTTATCTGTGATTCCAAACTAGATCATCGGCACAATTGACGATAACTTATAACAATAAAATATCTATAAATGCTGTTACAACTCAAAGTGTTTCCGATTAAATTTGTGAAATCTGTGCATCGAAAGAATCCCGAAAGGAAAAATTAGTTCGGAACCCAATAACAACTTAACGGTAAGTCTTATTATATATATTTATTAATTTATTTATGAAAGTAGATACAAATATATAAATAAATCTATCTTATTACACTATAAGTACTCGTTAATTATTTGTATCAAATTCGGTAATAATATAAATATAATCGTTATTATTATTATGTTGAAATAATTGCGCGAACTTGTTATTCTATTCATTTATTGCGCGCAATCCGCCAAAAACGGTTTCGATCCTTCGATGAGCGCTAAAGCATGGTTCCTGCTTCGGTAACTTCAATGACAAGTTAGACGGTGAACCTTCCGTTTGTTGCTGGTGTTTTTTTTTATTGTTTTGTTTTTAAACGGTGTTTTGTTTTACCTGTAATATGCAATAGATAAATGAATGAATGCAATCTTTTTATTAGGGAATTACGTTATTAGCTATTAGGTACATTGATATTAGGTGTAAACTTATCTGTGGATTATTTGATCTAATTTTATAATAAAATCGAAATAGTAATTAAATTCCTATTACCTCCTAATTGTTTAATTAAGCTTTACTGCGAGTGCTAGCGACTAACTAAGTATGACAGAAAAGTCACTCTCAATCTAGCTACAAAATTTGGAAAGAAGATTTAAATATCTATCTATATATCTATAAAATATACAAATAATTTATATGCTATTAAACAATGAAAGAAAATTGCAGTATATAAACAAGTTACTGCAAATTACAGTAATTTTACCATGGTAAATTAGGAATATTACATGTAATAACGTTGTGAATTTACCACAATGAATCATGTAAATTTTGTTTTACATGTTTTTTCTAGGATATTTAACATGGAAAAAAAAGATTTCGGTAAAATTTATAGCTTTTTCATCTAAGTTTAAGATGTAATAAAAATTCGGAAGGAAAATACAGGAAAAAAACATGTACAATTTTATGTTTACTATCAAAATTTACTTAAGAGTGTAAAATTGACAAATTTTTGGGTATTTAAATTTCGGTAAAAATTTGAAGATCTTTTATATTTATTTTTACTTGAATACGCCACAATTTGATTGGTTATTAGGTGATTTAACTGTACGCGTTTGGCAAATATACAGTTCATATAAATATTACGAATATACGAATTTTACAGTACAATCTTTGAAAAATATATCAGCATGTGAAATTTACTAGATGGTAGAAATTTTACCTTATGAAGCAAATTTACCGGTGAAATTGTTGGCAACTTTTTTTACAGTGTGGGTCTCTATATATTGACAGTTTGACAGTAACATTAAATGATTAAATGAGGAATTGTGAATTTATAATTTCGATGTATTTTTACTTTTTCTGTTTTCGACACGTACGAGAATTTTTACATACCTAAATCATAACGAAAATTATCTCGAAAATTTTAGTGAGAATCTTCCTAAGAAATTTTGTCGCGACACTTTCAGGTCGTTTTACACATCAGGAATAAGGTTACTTCCATTTTGCACCTCTAAATTGTAACCTAAATCTAAACAATTATGATCCATATTTTGCTGGTTTATCGGTTAACTGCTATTTATTTAGGATTTCTATGATAACCATAATCAAATAACGATTTAATTTAACAAATGCGCCTGATGCTTATAAAACAACAAATATCGTGAAAATTTCCGGTTAAAATTTATTCCTGTGTAAAATGACCTGAAAGTGTCGCGATAAAATTTCGTACGAAAATTGTCACTAAAATTTTAGGTATAAATTTTGTTATAATTTGCGTAAGAATTCTCGTACGTGCAAAACAGCTCTTACAGTATAAAAATTTTCATTTTAGGTTTACAATTGCATTAACACAGTGCGTAAAGATAAGTGTCTTAGTACACAGATAAAAAGGATTCTTTAAGTCGAAGCAATATTATACAGTTAATATACTCAAAAAAAAAAATAGATCATGCAAATTAGATCATAAAAAAGTATTGTAATCAATTTCATTATTTGTATATTACACCTAGATATCTGTTGTTAGTTATATAGAGTATATTTAATATAATAGACTTGAATATAAATACGATAAGTACTAATTCACTTCATTCTAACATTTATTATAAAATGTACCTATATTAAAACTTGTTCAGTATTTTTTAACGTATAGATTATAAAATGTATGAAACTGCATTATAATTTTAAGCCTGGAAATAATACCGATCAATGTCAGTATAATGGTTTTTATTATATGAAGTAACTTCTACCATATAAATGTATAATATTTTTATATTGACTATTATTATAAAATACTAGGTATAATAAAATATGTTAAAAACGTATTATATTTCTCATATTCTGTAATATCTATTTTTTTGAGTGTAGATATTTATTTTAACCACACGCATTTTTTTTATTCGAATAATACCATTTTCAATTCAAAGAAAAATGTAATAACTGAAGAAGATGGTTCTTTTAAACAGTAGCAAAGAAAGAATTGAAATGAAATTGAAAGAATGATTTAAAGAATCCTTTTTATCTGTGTACTGATTTACAATCTGTTACCTATATATAGAAACACTAATAAATTGTTACCTGGTATTGTAAATTTATTTGTACACTGAAAAAAAGTAATTTCTTTGTCGTTAATAAATATGCATTAATCCAGATAAATTATGAAAAGGATATATCTTTGAGTTGAAGATAATCGACATCAGTCACAAAGTAAATTTCTTGGTTTGGAATAGTTAGAGCACATTTGGTTAATAATAATTCTGCAATTGATATTCAAATAAATATTTATTTGATTATAAGAAAGGAAATTATTTGAAATTAATTAATTTTGTCCGATGGTGTTGTTATATTAGCAAATTATATGCAGACAAAAAAAAATCTTTAAACCAAAGCAATACTTTGTTGCCTCTATTTAAAAAAACTATTTTTTACAGTTAATACATATTTCTTTCAAATGAAAATGGCATTATTTCAATGAAAGAAATCCGTGCAATACCTAAAAGCAAAAGATCGCAACGAATTTTTATTATTCACACATTCTCACAACTGCTTTTTGAATGTACTTTACGCTATTGCAAACAATTCTTGTAGAATACTATTATTAGGCATACTTAAAGTTAAAACAAATTTCGAATTGCGTATACACCCCGAAATTTATTCATTAGCTAACTAACAGGAATAATTAAAAAATATATCTGTCAACCCTTAACAATGAAAAAATAAAAACAAATATTAGGTACCTCCATTGTGTTATTAATTACATTGCTTAAATAAATTTAAAAATATGAGAAATATTGAAAAAAATAACTTTTCTTATTTCTCTCAATGTAATCTTTTTCTGTTTTACTCTTTGGTATATGTTTGACACGTAAAGAAAAAATAGATTTAGCATTAAGATGATTTAGGAGAATTAAATTTAAATATATATCCGAAAATAATATAATAAATTCCAATGCTTATCGTCTTTAAGTACATTAGAGTATTAGAGGGTGCATGCCACTTCCGCGCCATCAAGAAATTTCCAGTTTCCGTGCCCACATTATTACAAACATTTATCAATTGGCCATTTCCGACTCTATGCAATTAAACCATATAATCGTGCATAAAGAACCTATATTTAATTCAATCAATAATCAAATCCCTTTGATGTAGTTAAAAAGTCACACCTTCTATAGGCTATACGCCGTAATAAGAAATTTGGAAATACACTCGAACATACAAAAACACTATTGGTAACACTAAATTTGTAAATTAATTGTTATAACAACGCGAACCTAAGCTCTTATATTAGGGATGATTATCCTCACTTAGTACAATTACGCTTTTTCTTATTCTGATTGATAACAGTCTAAAAAATATACAGAGTGCCCACCCACCTTTAATGCGCGTAAGGCGCTGAAATGGGACACTTAAACAATTGGGCGCGGAAATGCCAAGACACCCATTTAGATTTCCTTTATTATCTATACCCAATAAAATGTAAATTTATATTAATTATAATTTAAATTCATAAGTATATTAAAATTTTAGATAGGTACTATAATTTTAATATACTTATGAATTTAAATTTTATTAGGCAAAACTAATTAATAACATGTATTATTATCAATGACGTTGATAACTTAAATACATTAGTGCAAAAATGCAGTCAAACTGTAGGTTCACTGATAATGCATGTATGTGAGTCCAAATATTACACTTAATTCGTTGTAAAAAGTGTGTGATTTATTAAGGAGCTACAGTAGATATACCTGAAATTTTAATAATAAAGATTACTGCTTCAAAATTAAAATCCTATTAATCTTCTCTAATTATTTACTTTACCCCAAATCCTTTGAGATCTTGATAATATAAGATCAAATATTAACTAAATATATAGATTATAGGAACAATTATCAACAAAAGGTTCCTTTTCTCAGCATGACTATTTCAGGGATTATCTGCTTTAACTTATTAGTTTACTTACTATTTATAGTTTAATGCAAGGAAAAACATTTAAGTAATTTCCAGGAATTAAAACTGCAATATCTACCTGATGTATGGAATTATTGTTGTGATTGTGAGAGTGGGTCATTAATTTTACAACTCGGTAATACAATAACTTAACTCAGATATGTACCTGATGCGGTGCTTCTTAGAATCTTAAGAAATGATTATGTTATAATTATTTCCCTTAATTCGATGAACTATATATAGCAGCGAAATGTGCATTCGAGGACAAACAGTGACTGAGAAACGCTTCCACCATCTTTAAATGTGGCAAATTGACATATAGACGCTGAATAGACTACACTTTCATGTTGTGCACCAACAAAAGAAGGAAGTGCCATTTTTTGACATATTAAAATTTTGAAATAGAATCATCGCATGTCTTAAGAAAGGAAACAGGCACTTATTTCAAACTGAAACTATATAATTGAAATTTAAAGCTTTGCGCTAAAAGATAGCAGTTTTGATGTGTGTTATGTTCATATGTCACTTTAAGTGAATCTTCTTAATTATCTCTAATATCTCTAACATGTAATTTCGACACATGCCCCGATTTGACACTTCTATTTTTTGACATTATTATATTATGTAATACTACTGAATGATAAAAGCATCCACTTAAACAAAATATTTATCAATAATCAATGCATTTAAAATAATTAAGCTTTGAATCCATTTTTTTCTTGCATCAAGTATAAAATTGAAAGTTGTGCCAATCTTGGTTTTAACAGCCTGTATCTCCCTATTATGGTTGCTTTATTAACAATAAGAAATGATTAATAAATTGTGTATTAGAAGTATGTATTGTTTGCAGGATAGTATTAAGTGTAGAAAATATAAGAATACGCACTAAAAAAAAATGGTGAAATTCAATAGATGAAATATATTTTATATTTAAATATGTGGCAAAAAAAATGTATTTAAATCAAATATAATTTTTTTGTTAAAAATTCTTATTCAAATTAACGTTTCTTATTTTTCAAATTACTATCAGATTGTTTTAAAACTTAAGTGAAATAAATTTTTAATTCTAAAACACTTGAGTTACATCAAATACGAAATCAATTTAACAACAATTTTTACTAATTTAGGGTAAACCTTAAATCATTTTAACAAATACTCCGTAATTTGTACGGCAACTTCTTTATAACACATGACTAGTATTCTCTAACATGTGCTTCCTCTCAATGATTTGATGAAGATCTGCAGAATTCTACACTGTTAAAAATTTGAACACTTTTTTGACTAATTTAATAGTCAGGAGAGATCCATACTCTTTTCGTGTTATTTTGTCGAGAACTATAGAAGTTTAAATTTGACGAGCAAAGATAGTCAAGTATTGTCTATTGCTAAGGGGTTATTTTGTCCAACTGACACGTGGAATTATAAAATACTTCTAGTCACATTTTATTCGATCTAGACTAGACAAATTTACTAGCTGTTTAACTAAATGAATGCGATCTATTGGGTGTTTTAACACCATTTTCTAAACACAACGTCTTTTTAATATGCAACTCCTATTTCTTAGCGCTATAATATTCTCTTTTTAAGACGTTTTCTCAATTATAAATATGCAAAACCACTCATTCACAAGTTTTGGTTTCAACTAAACGTACCAATTTTAAAATGATTTTTCGAGAACCATTATAAAATTATTTTTATGCTATTTGATTCAAGTCTAAACTAATTGCGTAAATAGATGTTCCCAATACATCTTTAAGATGTTGAATTTTTTTATGCCCACTGGAATTAACGTTTAATAACACGAGGTTACACTTCGCAAGTCAGTCACATTTGGTGGTTTGTTTGGATATGTTAATACGGAGAATCAAACACGAAAACAGATACACGTGCAATGCAGGTGGTGCGTATAATGCAATACTGTATTAGATTAGGTGGGGTTTCTATATTTCTATCCGAGGGAAAAATTCTGATTGGTTGACGCTTCTGAATGTCTAGAAAAATTGTCAATCCTCATATCTGAACAAAGAATTCACACGAAATTCTAGTCATTTCTGTTCTATTAAACACACATAGTCAACTCGTCTGGCAAAGTTTGTAAAAATCAACACTAAAATATTTGACTAGCGCAAAATTAACGCCAACACCGTAATATTTTCAACAGTATAGGGACAAAAATTAATGGTTAGTATTTACTAGCATTTTAGTAATGATATTTCAATAATGTTGTGGTGTGTGTTGTCCAGTAGATCTTGATAATTTAAATACGGCAATATGACAAACAAAGTTACTTCATACTTCTGTTCTAGATGATTTCAAGTCTTCTAATCGGAATGGCGTAAAAAGACTAGGTAAAGAAAAAAGAGCACCTAGCTACTAAAACATTAAATATTAATAACATCTCTAGAATTGATAACTTCGTATCACTTCTTAAAACAACGTTGACAAGCTTTCTTCTGTTGCTAATACATATTTTTTTTCCATAAATATCTCCCAGAATTGAAATAAGATGGCGCTTTTCTCAGGGCGAATTTTGTCGAAATCACTTAATAATTATGTGTAGCTGTCAGGTCAACTTTTCCAAATATTTATGTATCTCGTGGGAAATGAAAATTTCTGATGAGCACCAAACGGCTTATTCCAATATTGTTCCACATCATTCCACGGAAAACAGTTTACTTTAACAATTACTATTAGTTTCGTTATTTTTAACGTCACGTCATCTAAAAATACCGCATACATTAATATTATAAACACTTTTGGCGTAGGAATGTATGTGCACATGTGGAAAAGGTGAGACAGACAGAGGTTCTTTGAGTTACATATTGAAGATGTTACTCCAGAAGAAAAAAAAAGGACATGCATGGAAGTAAGTTGGAAGAAGTTATTAGTAAGATACAACATATAAGAGAGAATGAAATGTTATATATAGCATTACTAACTTGATTACTTAAATAATACACAGACAAAAAATTATTGTAAATTTTCAAACAATTATAAAGTTTCGCACAGCAAGTTGTTGAACATTAGGGATGAGCACAACTTGTATTAAAATTCCCACAGAATTGTTGACGCAAGTCAATCGCATTTTTTGCAGCAAAATGCACACTTTTGTTATACAATTTATGTTGATTGAACCTATATATTTTTGTAGCATTAAGTGCAAATCACTTATTTGAAATAGTACGTTTAGGCCAGTGGTAATAGTTGCAACTAATCCTCAACAAAATATTTACAGTATTCTTGCCACTATTATAAATTTGTGTACTGAATGGACATTAAGATTTTACGTACAGATTAATTACACTGTTACTATAATTAATATATCTAGTTGTGAATAATTATTTACTGTGTAATGTGTTTTTTTGAAACATAATGTGTAGTTTTATTGCACAAATTGTTGACATAACCTACCTATAAAACGAGCATAAATTGCATATTGCTTGCCACAAATGCAATAGTGATTTTTTTAGTAGAATTTTGCATGCAGTAAAGCTTGACTGTTGGATCAAGGAATAAAGAGCCCTTAATTTGAGAAGTTTTAATCTACATTAATTTATTTTATTCTGTATGTGATGTTGGCAAATTCTCCTTCGCCGATATACAAGGTTTTTCCGGTAAGTGCATCAAATCAACTTTTTATAACCGTGTTTGAGTGAAATAGGAGAAGCGCCATCTTTACAACAATAGCTGTATCACATACACCTATTGAACGTAACTATATGGGTAGAAAACATCGCCATAATAATAATGCTTAGACACAGAACCTGTTTACAAAAGTGTGAGTTAAGTTTGGAAAAAATATAATTTGAACATAATAATTACATTAAATTAACTACAATTGTGGTTAGCGTAATCTTTATTTCTTAATAATATTCACTTTGTTAATTGAAAAGTATTTATTGTGTAAGTAAAATTAATAAGTTTGTTAAATTGATAAACTAGAAGTAACAAAATAATATGATCCCTTATTATACTAATTATTTTTTTAATTTTTGCCAATATCTCTAAAATAAACAAGATTTTATTAGTATGAGGATTTGTTTGTTGATTTCATTAACGACAATACGTAAATCTAGAGGGATGTTGACAGTTGGTGGATATAATTATTACTTCTATATCGACAGGCCGATTCTCGTCTTAATATTAGCTTTTTTGCTTCAGAAACAGCAATTAAATTTTGAGGTATGTCCAAGATTTTAGCAGACCGACGTCCTTTTTAACATTAGCAAAAATCAGAATATTGCAATTATAGTTAATTAATTATTTATTAATTCGATCCGTGAACTAGTATTCAAGTACTATAAGGTTTTCCAGTATAAAAATTCTCGTTTATAACTCTTTCCCACCCTTTTACTAGTTGTAAAATATTGTAAACCATTTCAAAATATTTTCTAGAAGATTATGCTACAATATTTTCTAACAATTTTATTGCTTTTTTTTTGTAACTGTGGTATACAAAACTGCAGCGATGTTGTTTAAAAATTTCGCACAATAGTAAACAATTTTACGACAATTTTCGTCCAACAGTGAAGTATAAATATTACTTTGAGGATTTTTTTTTGCGTATATTGGTGCTTATGGTCATATGGTTCTATATCAGTTCTTTTGCTTTTACAAGAATACTGATAATAAGGAAACAGACAAATATGTATGTATCATGCAGATATTATGACCTCACTAAACACTAACCACTTTTAAGCAAGAATTAACTCGTATGTAGTTAACTCCAGATCGAATAAACAAAGACGCAAAAAAAAATGCACCAAAAGAAATCTTGCTATCCACCACGATACATCTTCTATTGTTTACTTTTTAGGATTGAATACTACACTGTAAAAAATTACAGTAATTTTGTCATGGTAAATCAGGAATATTACATGTAATGACGTTGTGAATTTACCACAATAAATCATGTAAATTTTGTTTTACATGTTTTTTCTAGGATATTTAACATGGGAAAAGAAATTTCGGTAAAATTTATTGCTTTTTCATGTAAGTTTAAGATGTAACAAAAATTCAAAAAAGATACAGGAAAAAACATGTACAATTTTGTATTTACCTCTCAAAATTTACTTAAAGTTGTAAATTGACATTTTTTTGGGATATTTCGTGCAGTTTACAAGTAATTTTAACCAGTGAACTATTAATTTTGCTGTAAAAATATGAGGATCTTTTATATTTATTTGTTTTTACTTGAATTTTCGGGTAAAACTATAGATATCATGGAAAATACGAAATTCATACGCCGCAATGTGATTGGTTATTGGATTATTTATCCGTGCGCGTAGGTAATTCTATTCGTTTGTCGAACTTATTATTGGCTCAATGATATCATGTACGTCACAAACAATCGTAGGTTTCGCGTAAGCGTGTTCATTCTTGATCCCTGGTTGAGCGATTCTGTATGACCTATTAGGTGCTATAAAAGAATTAGGTAAGTTGCTTGCTCTCTTTATAAAAAAAAATACATATGAAAATTACTTCAGTGTTCGGTAAATATAGAGTTCATATAAATATTACATACGAATTTTACAGTAAAATCTTTGAAAAACACATCAGCATGTGAAATTTACTAGATGGTAGAAATTTTACCTTATGAAGCAAATTTACCTGTAAAATTGTAGGCAACTTTGTTACCAACGATTTTACATGTAATTTTACGGCAACTTTTTTTACAGTGTACAGCCAAGAGAAAGAAATAAGAATTTTTGTTAAAACTTTTAATATAAAAATATTGTTATTCCAAAATTAATTTTATTTGGTGTTAATACAAATTTCTTAATAAAAAACTTATTTAAATCTTTTTTCTCAGTTTAAAACTATAGATTTTCTTTGCTTTACATTCGTTTGACTGAGTTTTTTTATATTTATTGCTTTATAAACAAATTTCTACTTTTTAAACATTTAAAAATGTTATTTCATTGATTTAAGCAATTTGTCAATGCAATAGTACCATCTGTGCTAATTTTTCTCTTTCTAAAATCCCCTTAAAAACACTTTATTTACGATTTTCGAATTTCTCATCTTAATTATATATAATCTGCTACGTTACCACGCCACAGACTACTCATTTTTCTTCATAGAAATTATACTGCCCATCACTGAAGTTCTAACTTGCCATTTATAGCAAAATCCCCTCGAAAGAAATGCTAATCCAGTAGCATAGTAGTAATTTCACGCACATTACCGCGCTGCCATTGTGTGAGGGACTCCACAAATCCCTCTTAAACCAAGTCATGACGGTCAATATTCCAGTAAAATTGAGTAGGATAGCAATAATACGTCCTACCTATTATAATAGACACCGTGGATGCGTATAGTCGGTCACGATAAGTGTACAAGTCTTAAGGCTTTTAAAATTTAGCAAATAGCTAAGAGAGACTATTATACTGTGAGCGTAAAATTGCGTGACTGACCACCTTTTGAACGTCCGACGGTAATGTAGGGAATATAAGCGCTGTGCTGACAAAGCAATCGCCACGTGATACTCGTTTTTAAGTCTTTTAAAAGATATAATAACAGTGTGCCAGTGTGAATGTGTAAGGCTTTTATTTATATTTAGAGTGTCACTGTCATCTTGTCGTGTTGTTTTGGGGTGAATAAAGAATGAGTATTTTATATGATAATTGGAAGGATTATATAAAATGTTAAATTTGTTTTATATAGAAATAAATGGGTAATAAAGAGTTTTTTTATGTACATATGTGTTCCCAATTATAATTTAAAGTATATTTGGAAAACTCGTCACGATAATAAAATCAATTTTGAGAAAACATATAAAGTAGTAAAAATTTATTAATTAAGTTTTATGAGATACAATGAATTCGAATATAGTAATAAAATTTTATATAGATATAAAATAAGTAGTTTTCAGAATAACTGTAAACACTTTATAATATCAATATAAAATATATCTAACATGTGTAGATGCCGTATTATAAAATTCTAAATTCTGACTTAATAAACGAAAAAAAGAAAACATTTAAATAGTTGTATGCATACATTGATTTAAAACTTTTGTCTTTTAAGGGGAGGTTTACATGTATTTGACTGGAAAAATCGATTTTTGGTTTTTTGCATTTTTTGAAACCTCCAAATATATAACATACATGGTTAAAGCGGTTTCGTAATATTCGCATTGTTTAAGCCTCTACGGCTTATTAAAAGCGCGGGTGTACCGAACACAAACGGAGCAAATTAGATGTAATACTATATTCGACTCGGGGCTGCTCTGGTCGAAATATCATACTTATTGTTGTTAGTGTATGTATAGTTGTCTTTAATGATTAGAAATGCCACTGTAGTCGGGATCACAAAATAAACGACAGAGTAGCTATTTATATTACAATAATATGAAGCAATTAGATCCGAAATAAAACGCACATTTGAAGAAACTGATCTAACAATATTTCTTTACTTCCCCACGCTTTAGAAAACTACTTACCATAAAATGTATCAATTTATTGCAGATGCACTTACTTACACTAAATTTCTTATAAAAGCTGGCTAGAATATGATGGCAAAGATAACCGCACTACGGACATCAGAGTAGCACAGGAAAAATAGAAGTCGATGCGATGCCTTAAAAGAAATTTTCGCACGATTTCGGATAGGCGACTGAGATAAGACAACTTTTTAAGCAATTTGTGATTTTTAGCCGTACTAAGATGTTACTGTTCAAGAAAAAAAGAGAATGCGTTGGAGATGTACAAAAAAGAATGAGTGGACTTTGAAGAAAGGGCGCTGGTATAACTGACTGACAAAGTTATGATAATTTAACAATAGTGTACTGTGGACTAGCAATACACAACATCCAATTCTGCATAAAAAATGAAGGCAGCTATTTGGGCTACATTTCATTATAAATGTTCAACCGACGCGGATCCACGACACATTTATTGTCCAAAAGGTGTAGACAACCTGTGTAAGTGGCGCGTTGCAGAAGCCAAGGTTGAGCTTGCTTCATTCATACGTGACCCTTTTGCAAAAAAAAAAAAAATCAAGATGCTATTAGGCGGATTTATGATTTTTTTTCTAGAGTGATTTCTTGCAAAGATGCATTGGAAAAAATTGTCAAAACTGAAACGACTCGTTTAGTTCATGTGTGTAGAAACTAGCTTCAAAAGATTTACACTGCGACCCATAAATAATTCAACTTGCTACCTACATTGCCGCAAATTTATTCAATGAAGGTTACTTTTCTGTATTACAAATAATGAATGCGGTGGGAATTGCAGTAGGACTTGATGCCAAAAATTTCGTCATCAATTCTGATCGTCAGCGCATACAACGAGCAGAGCAGAGCATGTCCAGCGCTGCAAAACTTGCTGTGCTGTCTAAAGGGAAGCAACAAATTTTGCAAATGCAGAAGTATGAAGAAGAAGAAGGATTAATGTATAGTGCTGGAATAGCTGACTAAGTGTATGTTGAACTATTTGTAAAAAAATTTGCTGAGAAACTTTGAACGCGTTTTTCTCGAAACATGATTTTTCAAATCTGCGTAAGTTCTAGTTCTTCAAGTGTTCAATATATCAACTTAATTCTTTTGTTTTCTTAATGTAAACCGTTTTTATTGGAGGTTATACCTATAATATACTAAAAATTGCAATATTCCACATTTTTATATCCACATACACACAAAAAGAAATAGAAAATAATCAAATCAAATCCAGGTATCTGCACATTGTTTGCTTTCGACTTATTTGGTTAAATTAGGTATAACCTCCAACAAATTTAATATATTTCTAACTTTCCTTTTATTTTCATTTCGGATCACTTTTGCGTATGCTAGAGTTACGCAGTTTGACCGTGTTTTCTGTGCACATTGCTACCTAGATACAAATAGCGAACGTTATAGTGTGTCTTGTCATTAAAAAATATATTTTTTTAATGTTCAAGTTTTAATATATTTATTAAGAAAAAGCCATATTTTGTATATCTTTTCCTTTCTCTGAAAAAAAAGCTCAAAGTTTTTGGACTTTTCCGATATATATATGTAAACCTCCCCTTAACGGAAAATGCAAGCACCTATATTCAAGCTGAGTGCTTTTTTACGCGGTAGTATTTTAGCTTTATCCATGTTCTCACGTGCATAAGTCTCAGATACACAGACAACAATAAACAAAAGTGAATATTTTTCGCGCGAGGTTAAAGGAATTTCAGAGATAATTGGAATCTTTTCGGTTAATGCTGATTTACTTATAAACCAAGAAACTTTACAGCATAGTGTTTGAAGGTTTTAAAACTGTTATACACGGGAAAACGATCTTGTTATTTTCAAACTATTTTTCATTAATTTGGTTACAGTTACTAAATTATTACTTAATTTAAGAAATATATTAAATATTAAAAATATTCCTGTATTCAATCAAACAAATAATTTGGTTAGTAGATTTATTTGAAGTTAGCGCTGTATTTATTAATTTAACTAAATACTTACATGAAAGTAAAAATAAATATCGCATTTCATTTTCGTATAGCAGTTTTCTCCCCATATAGTACAGCAGATGAACAGATATACTTATGTGTAGTACAGAAATTGTCACATAGATGGCGCATCTCCTATTTCATTCCAGTAACAGATAATATTTCGCACAAAATAGGCTGGAAACTACGATCATAACATACTAATCTGGTATATTTACCAGATCAACATCTGATAGAAGTCATCGCCATTGAAAGGACGATTTCTTTAACGGTACACTAGAGTGCTTAGGATGGTCACTGCGACAAATTCCCCAATACTACTAAGATTTGCAAAAATTCTGACGGAAAATCTCTCCTTAGTACATGGGTTTTTGAAGATAATTGATTTTCTTTCCATTAAAAATGATCACGGCATTTTGTGATGTTTACGCTTAAGTCTAAAATGAATAAATGTTAAAAGAAAAGGCAAAAAAATGTTGAATCAACATGCTTACAAGTTCAAAATAAAGAGGACTTGAGTCAAGTATCAATATCTTTTACTTAAGAGAATAAACTATTTTATTTCAACGAAAAATATATTATTTCTTAAGAAATATATATAACTCTTCCCCACTCTTTTGCTAGTTGTAAAATATTGTAAACCATTTCACAATATTTTCTCGAAGATTGTGCTACATTTTCTAACAATTTTATTGCTTTTTTTTTGTAACTGTGGTATACAAAATTGCAGCGATGTTGTTTAAAAATTTCGCACAATAGTAAAAAATTTTACGACAATATTCGTCCAACAGTAAAGTGTTAATATTACTTTGAGGTTTTTTTTCTGCATATATAGGTGCTTATGGTCATATGTTTCTATATCAGTTCTTTTGCTTTTACAAGAATGCTGATAATAAGGAAACAGACAAATGTGTATGTATCATGCAGATGTTATGACTAATGTTGAATCAACATGCTTACAAGTTCAAAATAAAGAGGACTTGAGTCAAGTATCAATATCTTTTACTTAAAAGAATAAACTATTTCAACGAAAAATATATTATTTCCTAAGAAATCCGTGAATTTAAAATTATATTCCTTTTCAATGAAACACCAAATCACGTTGGCCATATAGAAAACGCAAAAACTTTTGGTTTAATGCAATTCCTCTTAAATGAAAAGGATATTTCTCTCAGCGTACAATGCGTATTTCATGCAACTGTTTGTAGCGATTTTTGTTGTTGATTAACCGATAACCACAAACTATCAACAGAAGACGAATTCAACAATATCGAAAATCATTACGGAATAAAAAATTAGGCATAAATAATAGTGTTAATAACATATTTTGAGGAAAATATTATTTATTATAATTTTAATTAAGCAACTAACAACATAACTAACCTAAAATTAATCTCTAAATTAATGATGTAAAAAATGGCCATCTAATGAAACTGAAATCGTCGAAAAGTCAGATTAACTTTAATACCACAATTATTACATATCTTCACTATAACAGCGGCATTATCATTTGAAAAAATTGAAGTTGATGAAAATGGAGTTTGAATGAAAATTATTTAGAAGAATGTTTTGGTTATTGGTTGCTGTTCTATCCTAAACTATTTTAGCTTCAATTGATTTTCTAGCACAGAAGTCGACTTAACAGGATGCTTTTCACTATGAGTCAAGGAGCCTAATCTTGTAGGACTTTTCGCAGTAGAGGTTGAAGCTCTCAATTCTTTGTCAAATGTAAATAATTTACGCTTTTTCTTTTTAATATAAATTCTATCAATATTTAGTCTTACCTCCAAAGGATCAATTTACCAGAATGCGAATGAATCTTAAATCAACAGCATATGCCAAGATATGGCGGAAAAGTTATTTTAAGAGGTTATCAGTGTATAACAGAATGAATAGCGGAGGACCTAAATTAAACCCTAGTGGAACACTTGTGGTTGCCGAAAAATAGTTATGAAAAACGAATTAAACATGACGATAAACGCATGCGTTAAAGTCCAATAGTTTGTAATATATTGCTGTGTTTCATAAGAGGAAAACTACCAACCATATTGGAATGCAATTACTATTTTATGTACACACCTGTTTGTAAGTCCAGTATAATTTGGATTAATTCATACTAGTAGTCATGGAAGTTGAATATAACTTATCGTCTGACAACTGTACGATAGCCTGGTATCCTAGGTAACTATTTTAATTGAATGGGGAGTGACTCAATGTGATTCGTATAAAGAAAATGTATGAAAATCCTTGGTTACGTGTTGATAGTTGATGAACAATCTTAAAAAAGCTGTGTCATTTCTCATCAGATATAAATGAATAAAACCATATTGCGGGGGTATATCTGGTATCGTAAGGGATAAATTCACGAATTTTGTGTTTAATATATCTGGGTACATGTTTTACATGGGATTTTACATGTGTTTGCTGTTCCGAGTCTAATCATACATCCTGAATATAACGAAGGAGGTGAATATACGAGCGAATCTGGATTGTCACTACAAGGAAATCACATTCGGAGGTACTCTGACGTCTGTATGAACCGATAAATGAGGTATCTGGTCAAAACATCGTTTAAATTATTATTATTTCGTATGTGATTTAAAATTCTGAGCTTTTATAAGTTGGCAAACGTGGTTGGTGGTTTTCTATTCTCTTATGATAGCGCGGGATATTTTAAAAGTTCCTTTTTGAATTAAAGAATCTAAATTATACTGGATAATTGATAATACTTGTTTGAATATCCCAAATAACTATACTCACCCTGAGTAAGAGTTCTCATACTTTTTTATATATTTCCTGTATAGACTTGTTCATGTATTATACATGTTTTAATGATTGCACTGTTTTATTTTTTTTAGTTTTTTATTTATTTTCCTTTTGCTTGTTAAAGCATATAGCCAGGAAAATCACAATAATATATACTTATTCAAACAAAAATAATGCTGTGAAGTGTAAGTATTTACTAGATGGATTTCTCTCCGTTTACTGTAGCAAATAAAGCAATAAAAAGCCACATCCAACCACATTAGGGTGGCATTTTACATTATAATGTGGTTAATGGTTCCCACCCTCGTCAAGGGTGAAACATGCGCTTAAGGGTACCTTAATGATAATAATAATAATATAGCTATGTAGGGTGAGCTAAAAATGGCATATTTATATATACTTTAAAATGTCAACTATCGAAGTTGGCAAAACGTCAGACAATATTTTAACTTTTAACGCAAATACAGCAAGGCTGTATGCAAAAATCGACACAGAATGACAGTCTACACATTCATAGAGAAGTTCTGTTTGCCTTAAAAATTTGCTTTCAAGCGATGTTTTAATCAAAACATAAATCTACAACACTCACATCAGCATTTCCAAATACACCTACCTACTTGAGCAAATTTGAGGTACCACCATCACTCAACGCATACAAATATCTGTCATATAGATTCTATGAATTGTATGTATATATAGGCACAGATGGATCGGCCTATCAAAATAATTAGAATTTATTACAACCTACCGTTCGGTAATCAAGCAATGCTACTTGGGATACCCCAAGGCATTCATGCCATTACTAATTTCGGATCTCTAATTACATATACACAATAGTTACTGGCAATATTAAAGGAGACGTGTCTACTACACCTTGGCACAGTGTATTTGATTTGAGAGGATAGCCCCGTAGGGCATGACGAAAATTAAATCGTTTGTTTCGTCTCAAATCGAGATTACAAAAGATTATTTTTGCTACTACAGCTACTGTTGTTAAGGAGCAATAATTTAAGCAATAATGACTTCATTAATCTTTTGTTTTAAATGGTTTTTTTTTGCGGCATATTAGAGATCTGGGAACGCATATTGAACGCTAATAAGGAACGTAAACAGAACCTATATATTCCGCCTGATGTTGGCACAAACAATTCCGTAATGTGTATTTGTAGGTTATTTTCACGAAAAGACGCCAAATTTTTATACAAACACCAGACGGCCGGACGAGAAAAGGTTGGTGTTCCACATTTTTGCGCGGCATTTTGTTCTCTTTAATTCCGCTAAAAGGATAAACGAGCATTTAAGTTACCCAGAATCAGTTTATTGAAACAAATTATTAAAACTTGTATTAGTGACAATAAATTACTGCTATTAGAAGATGAGAAATAAAATCATCCTCAAACAGCATCTTTACGAAATCGATTATTTTAATTTTATTACTTAATGATTACAAAAAAAAAGACGACAAAGTTGACATTTTTTTTTTAATTAATTTAATATTATATATTATGATGAAAAGCGTACATAAATGATATCTTTTACAACATCGTTTATTTAATGATTTCCAAACAGATAATGGTATTACTACAACATTAACGAGAGAATTAGCTAACTAATGCTAAATGATATAATTAAAATAAATTGGCATCAAATTAATAACTTTCCCATTATGGGCGTGTTTCTAATTGCCCCGATGTGTTTTATTAATTTAATGGTAATTTCAATTGCATACACATAGAAGAAATTTCGCAACACGAAATCCATTATATATTAATGGAGTTAATATTTTGTGTGTTAGATACTGTTATTCGCTGCTTACGTTTTAATTGTCGTAGGTTGAATGTTTCTTCTCCAATGTATTTATTTACTGATTTAACATATTATAGCATAAAAGAATAACGAAAGATCAACCAAGACGAAAAGATAAACGATGTGAAATGAGAGGAAAAAATGAGGACCGCGCAATTAACCAATTATGTTTTTTTTGTTTTCTTTCCCCTGTAAACGGTTATTGACACATAATTCATCATTAAATATACACAGGAAAGTAGTGACTACGAAATTGCACAAAATAGAATCACAATCACGCCACTGTATTGCCAAAGTTACAACCAACGGATTGCAAATCAGGGTGAAACACATAGACCAGGTTCAGGCACACGTAGATGAACCACTCCTTGGTATATCAGGAAGTCTCAGACTGCAAAAGCAATCTATTTGCAAGAAATACGGTCCCAATTTTATAAATGAAATTGAATGGGAAGAATTGCAGTTTTGAGGGTTGCTTACAAACCACTTCCCTGTAATTACAATATCTTTATGAACGAAAAGTAAGTTATCTATACCTAAAAGTGATGTTTTGATGGTATTGGCGGGGAATTTTAATATTGTTGTAAATAACTATGATAGTTTGGTATCCATAGCTGTCTCATATGCGTTGACGGTTTTTGATTTAGTTTAATAGTATCGGATAGGGGATTACTTTTATAATCTACCGTTGAACCTGTTCCTAATATCTCAAATGATACCTGCTTCACATTCGCATTAGTACCTTTCAAGAAGGCCTTTATAGTATATTGTTTTATTATATAATTGATATGTCATGTACCAATGATAAGATTGGCCGCTTGATAGAAAATTCAGTACTTTTACATAATCGTCATCTGCTCTAAGTGACAACTCCTGTCTCTAAACCTGCAGCACCTTGATTTATGGATGCATGCAGAAATTGCACGATGAAGCCTTAAATCTTTTCACAAAGGTAAATCTGTTTCATAATGGAATCATTATAGATCAGTGCGTAATCTTACGACAGAGTCAATACGTAAAGGGAAACGCCCTTATCTGGAGCACCAGTTATAAATTAAGCCACACGATATGGTGAACTAGTTAACACATATAATAAATTCGTGCTCAATGAGTGCATGTTTTCCACGGTGTTGGAAACAGTTTGTGGTTATTGCCATTCCAAAAAGTCAAAATCTTGATTTGCCACTGTAGCGACTTGTGACCGATAAGTACACTTCGTCTTATCGAAGATCTTCGAGAAAATAATTGAGCTACAATTAATCTTTTATTGTATGACATTTTGCCTCAAACTCAGTCAAATTTTTAGGAAACAATACGGTTGTAACAATGCTTGATGTGTATCGTGGATGTCGTTATTAAAGCATTTGATAAGGGCAAACATACCCTATTATGTTTACTTGATTTCTCAAAGGCTTTCGACACAATTAATCATCATAACTTAATGTCGGTAATATTGTCCTACTTTGGCTTGAGGCCTACTTCTGTCGCTTCTTGCATGATCACTTAATTGGAAGAACTTAGTGTGTTCGTACTGACAATCAAATTTCTTCATATTTATCTATAAGATCCGGTGCTCCGCAAGGGTCAGTTTTAGGCCCCCTTCTATATACAATTTACACATCCGATTTTGTTGAATATATAAGCAAGTGTAAATACTATTTTTGCGCTGACGATACACGGCTGCATTACACATTCCCTGTTCAAGAGATTGATAATGCTTGTTCTTATATTAATCTAGACATTTCGGAAAATTTAAATACTAAATCCAGAAAACATTTTCTATACTTGAATTTTGCAAAAGCTTACCTAATCTTACTTGGCTCTAAAAAAAAAAAAAAACTAGAAGTGATTTGGTATATCGTTCCAAGTTAAAGATTAACATTGATGGTAGAAATATTTCATTAAAACGTAAGTACTGTTAAAAATTTAAATGTTCAACTTGTTAATGAATATGTCAGGAGATTATATGCTGCTTTGAGGATGATTTATGTCAGTAAGAGGTTTTTTATCTCAAAGAATTAAAAAAATATTATGAGAATCGTGGGTCTTATGCCATATGAATTATTGTGACACTCTATATGATTCTTGTAATACGTCAAATAGTATTTGTAAAATTCAAGAAGTTTAAAATTCTTGCCTCAGATTAGTTTTTGGTATTAGACATTGCATTTTTGTGATCTTGCTGTTTTATCTATTGTTGATTTCAGATCAATTTGAGTTATTTATATGAGGTTGAGTGGAAGAACACAAGATAGGTTAAAGTAATTTTTCTTTGTTTTTATGAGAAAAGAAATAAAGATATTATTATTATTATTATTAAAACGACAAAGAAGCAAATGTGCCAACCTACAAGAAAAAAAACCCTGGAATATATAATGATGAATGCTGTTATAGAGAGACTACAAATTTGTTCGAGTCAATAAATCAATTAATTTAACAACCAATGGTTTTAACTGCTGCTTAACGTTTTGGATTCGTGCTTGTGTGACAGTCAATCAAAAATTATGTGAAATAAGAAATTTGTTACAATACAATGCAAAAAAGAGTAAATACAAAATTCAAATAGCCCTGATTAGTAACAAAATTAAACTTATTCCTAACTTAACTCTAATAAAATGTCTAATTTTGGTTAGCTTCCATTTAAAATTCGAATATACCGCGCAAATTACGTTTGTGAACGTTAAAATTATGATAAAGATTAATATAGTATGTTCAGTGAATTTAATCAGAAAATTATAGCTAAGACAACAATAAATACACAGTTACGAGAAAACATGTAAAGAATAAACATATAACGATAATGAAATACAATGTAGCTCTTTATTTAGTTCTTTACTCGCCTTCGAGGGGACTAACCTTAAAATTGTTCGGTTGAAACAGCGATTCGAGTCTACTATAGCGAAATGAATCAGGGAAATCTGGAACAAAAGCTCTCCAGGGTAGAAAATTAGCTTGTCTGAGATGGAATTACGGGAATCCGCTTCCTAGATAGTGACATAAATAATCTTTGATATTAAACCTGGAAATAACCAAAAATCAGCCAAGAAATAAACTGGTTTCAAAATAAGAAAGAATACTTGATTCTTTTGAAGTCTGTGAAGCGTCTCTTGAATTTCATAACAAGTTTGTTTGGAAAACCGCCGCGTCCTCTGGTCTCATAGTAATAATGAAGAATGGACATGTAGTGGCTATTCATGTAATGAATCAAAACAACCATTACAGCAAGTTTCCATTTACAATACATTAAGATGAAATTGATAACATTTATAATTTGAAATAGATCGAAGTTAAATTCAATTACAATTTAATTAGGTTATTTATGAATTTACACTGTTGAAAATATTACGGTGTTGGCATTAATTTTGCGCTAGTCAAATATTTTAGTGTTGATTTTTCCAAACTTTGCCAGACGAATTGACTACGCGTATTTAATAGAACAGAAATGACTATAATTTCGTGTGAATTCTTTGTTCAGATATGAGGATTGACTATTTTTCTAGACATTCAGAAGCGTCAACCAATCAGAATTTTTCCCTCGGATAGAAATATAGAAACCCCACCTATTCTAATACAGTATTGCATTATACGCACCACCTGCATCGCACGTGTATCTGTTTTCGTGTTTGATTCTCCGTATTAACATATCCAAACAAACCACCAAATGTGACTGACTTGCAAAGTGTAACCTCGTGTTATTAAACGTTAATTCCAGTGGGCATAAAAAATGTCAACATCTTAAAGATGTATTGGGAACATCTATTTACGCAATTAGTTTAGACTTGAATCAAATAGCAATACATTCACTAATTTTATAATGGTTCTCAAAAAATCATTTTAAAATTGGTACGTTTAGTTGAAACCAAAATTTGTGAATGAGTGGTTTTGCATATTTATAATTGAGAAAACGTCTTAAAGAGAGAATATTATAGCACTAAGAAATAGGAGTTGCATATTAAAAAGACGTTGTGTTTAGAAAATGGTGTTAAAACACCCAATAGATCGCATTCATTTAGTTAAACAGCTAGTAAATTTGTCTAGTCTAGATCAAATTATGTGACTAGAAGTATTTTATAATTCCACGTGTCAGTTGGACAAAATAACCCTTAGCAATAGACAATACTTGACTATCTTTGCTCGTCAAATTTAAAACTTCTATAGTTCTCGACAAAATAACACGAAAAGAGTGTGGACCTCTCCTGACTATTAAATTAGTCAAAAAAGTGCTAAAATTTTCAACAGCGTAGGTATTATAAAACCGCTCTTTCTTTGTACTTACAAATTCTAAATGTCAAAATTATCTTAAATATTTTTAATGATCCTATTTAGGTTGCCTAATTTCTAAGATATTACTTTGACAATTGGGTTGCCTATTTTTTATTACAATACTTGTAACTTGTGTAACTTGTTCATGTATATAATGTATTGTAATACGGTTTTTCAGCATTTACCACTTCTAAAAGATGGCGAAAACTTAGATGCTCCCGAAAACAGGGTGTTAAGTGAAAAGTAATGTAAGAAGCCTAAAACCCCCTTCTAGAATCTTTAATTTTGGTTTCCTTCCCCATCCGTTATCATCTTGGTACGCGATTCAACAAGTGGATCAAATCAAAAATTAATCAAGTGGAGCTTTACACTGTTGAAAATTTTAACACTTTTTTGACTAATTTAATAGTCAGGAGAGGTCCACACTCTTTTCGTGTTATTTTGTCGAGAACTATAGAAGTTTAAATTTGACGAGCAAAGATAGTCAAGTATTGTCTATTGCTAAGGGGTTATTTTGTCCAACTGACACGTGGAATTATAAAATACTTCTAGTCACATTTTATTTGATCTAGACTAGACAAATTTACTAGCTGTTTAACTAAATGAATGCGATCAATTGGGTGTTTTAACACCATTTTCTAAACACAACGTCTTTTTAATATGCAACTCCTATTTCTTAATGCTATAATATTCTCTCTTTAAGACGTTTTCTCAATTATAAATATGCAAAACCACTCATTCACAAGTTTTGTTTTCAACTAAACGTGCCAATTTTAAAATGATTTTTTGAGAACCATTATAAAATTAAGTGAATGTTTATGCTATTTGATTCAAGTCTAACTAATTGCGTAAATAGATGTTCCCAATACATCTTTAAGATGTTGAATTTTTTATGCCCACTGGAATTAACGTTTAATAACACGAGTTACACTTTGCAAGTCAGTCACATTTGGTGTTTGTTTGGATATGTTAATACGGAGAATCAAACACGAAACAGATACACGTGCAATGCAGATGGTGCGTATAATGCAATACTGTATTAGAATAGGTGGGGTTTCCATATTTCTATCCGAGGGAAAAATTCTGATTGGTTGACGCTTCTGAATGTCTAGAAAAATAGTCAATCCTCATATCTGAACAAAGAATTCACACAAAATTCTAGTCATTTCTGTTCTACTAAACACATGTAGTCAATTCGTCTGGCAAAGTTTGTAAAAATCAACACTAAAATATTTGACTAGCGCAAAATTAACGCCAACACCGTAAAATTTTCAACAGTGTAACATACACTTATAAACACTTTGTACATATATTATAACTGCTACTTGGATTTGTAGATTTACCTTGCCGATCTTTCATGACGATCCCTCAAACAAAACCAATACGAAATATTGACTTCATCTAACATAATTAAAGCGTCCGTTTGCGGTAACCGAAGGCAAAACGACGAACAAGAGGAAAAAAGCGATTCAAACGGCACGGATAAGAGCAAACACGCGTCTCACAAAAAAGGCGCAGAATATCAATGTTTGAGGAGGAATCCTTTGTACAAAGAGAACGTCTGGGCCTTACGGTAGAGGCGCACGTTCTTGGTAAACGTGTTGCGTCTCCGTAAACGGTGCCACAGTCGCAAGCGCGCCTATCGTACAGTCCTAGTTAGGCGAATCAGGGCCTGAAAAAACTCAACTGAACATTTTTCTATAGACCTGCAAACGTACAGATGTACGGAGAAGAGAATTATCTAGTTGACGTAGATAGGTACTGTTCTGACAACAAGAGAGATTTCATACAGTATTTATTGGAATTTACGCCATTTACTTACAATCAAAAATGCTCGCGACGAATACGAAGCTATGTATGTAGATTTAACAATTCAGCGGTAAAGAATTGGTTGAGTAGGTACTTTCTAGAACGATGATGTTCAATATTGACAGAGATGTTGAAAATACGTTTCTAGGAACTAACTAATCGACGGCTAAAGAGAAAATATACTTTAGTCAAATAATTATCCTTGGACGAGTACCTTATCTGTTACTCGGTCGAGAAAAATAATCATCTATTTGATATGCTTTTTGATGTTAGGATGAATATGCTAAAAATCACCAATTAACACGCAAACAATTGTATGTACAGGCTGTCCCAATTATCGTGCTCATCATAGAGATTTTATAAACGGTGAGAGATAAAGGGTCGATTAAAAGACAATGCGCGTGACGTCAAGGTTTATAGAACCTATAAATAAATAAATTGAACACCCTGTATATTGTTTAAAAAAAAATGGAAGATATTTTAATTTGTGATTCAAAAGTTTTGACACAATATTGTCTTAAAACGAATAATAAAGAAGTTATGGTGGTTTTTAATTAATGCCAAAGATATGTAAAATTTATAGTAGGCTTCTTTCACTTTAAGTCAAAACAAATAGTACGTTGTTTGAAACTGTCAAAAACGTACTGAGCTTAAATCTTTTACACCTTTAATTATTAAAAAAAGTTGGTTATTTCATTTTTGTGTTGTGTTCTTTACTTCTAAATGTTATCATTACATTATTATCATTAGTAGCTTTTTAGCAGTTTTCGTTATATTTAGTTCCAAGTATTAGATAATATCTCACCATGGTATTTTCTCGTTTGGAGAAATGCGATATGCTGGAAACATACATTGTATGCGGCAAAAATTCAATAAGGACTGTCGAATATTATGCAGAACAGTATCCTTTACGACAGCAGCCAGATCGACGTTACTTTCGAAAACTTTACAGACAATTTAGGCAACACGATTGCTTATTTAAGAAGAAAAGAACAAAGAAAAATATCATATCAACGAGGAGGTAGAAATTATAGTGTTACCATATTGTCAAGTCCATCGTGAATTTTCCATTAGAGATGCTACTAAGGAAATAGGTTTATGTTACGCGTCAGTTGAGAGAATTTTAAAAAAACATATAGTATATTCCATTTAAGTACCGAACCTCACAAACATTACAACCAGGAGATTCGAACAGGAGATTAACTTTCTGTGAATGGTTTGTTAATTTTTGTGATAAAAATTTGAATGGAGCACAATGTATTTTATGGAGTGATGAAACAAATTTCTCCAATAGAGGAATGTTTAATAAGAAGAATGAACATTACTGGTCGCAAGAAAAATTTAATAATAATGCGTCCACATACTGCACAAGTTCAATTTAGTGCGCCAATTACCTGATGCACCAAAATTTGTACTTTCAGCAGGACGCTCTGGCACACAGCTGCCGCATAGTCCACAACTAACTGGACATCATCTTTGCCGATAAGTGGATTGGTACAAATGAGCCAATTCGATGGCCAGCACGCTCTCCTGATCTTTCACCTTTAGACTTTTTTCTTTGGGGATATTTAAAAGATCAGATATACAGAACCCGGTACAACAACGTGAACGAATTCCAAAGTAAGGTTAGGGAAGTTTTCCGCCAATTGGATGGAAGGACACGCTTAAGAATTACCCAGAGTGTCCTCAAGCAGACACGAAAATGTATTGAGAATGAAGGTGATACTTTGAGCAGTATTTATAAATTATGCATTTCCTTTTCCTTTTCAATTTAATTTCAACGACATTATTTTAAGATGTAATATGTTAAAATAAACATCAACCACAAAGGCATGCATCTGTTTTGTTAAAAGTTGATTCTTTATACTGCTCTACATTTTACAAAATAAAAACCATCATAACTTCTTTATTATTTGTTTTAAGACAATATTGTATTGATACTTTTGCATCATAAATTAAAATATTTTTTCTTTTTTTAAAGAATATACAGGTGTTCAATTTTAAAAAAAAATAAATGTCAAAATTTCTCGGAAATGCGCCATTCAATTGTTTTTCGTGTATTGCATGTTAATCAACGTTAAAAACCCTAATACTTTGCTAATGTAACCTACTTTCTAGAATCAATAATAACAGAGATAGCAATGGTGCGCACTTAATTTGAATCAGTCTGTATATATATATTATATACATGCATTCTACATGTTTCGGTCTTTTAGACTATCCTCAAGTAATAATATCCTCGAATTTACTAGCAGATGAACCCAACCACACACTCATATTGCATGTATGTGTCATTAACGTTATGTGATGAAAAAGATTAGTTTGTATTTAAGATTGTTCACAATAAAATTTAAAAAAATTAATGAAGTGTATACTGTAATGTTATGGCACTACGCACGTGATGTTGTTTATGAACAGCACGTGCGTTGTGCTGTTAAAACGAACACTAAATTATTGTAAATGCAAAAGAAACCTTTTTTCCTGGATTATTTCTCTCAAGAAATAATTCATTGTTTAGGCAATTAATTATTTCTCGATACAAGTAAATTCTAAGTAATAACAGAAATAGGGCTTTGAGTTAAAATATGAAAATATCTTCCTTTAAAGAAAGGTAATTCTTCTATCAACATACATACATGCAAGATAATCGTTTTCAGTAAAATATATCCACAGATTTAAAAACAATTTCTTTACACACATAATAAAAACGAAATACAAAACACGTGGCAAAGATTTCCAAATACAAAATCGAAGGAACTAATATCAGTCCACACAGTAAAAATGTAGAAACGATTAAGAATATTACTGCTCTATTTTTAACAACTTGTGTATATGTGTGTGTGTGTGTGTGTATTTGTGTATAAGTACGTGGGTGTATTTCATAAAGCAATCACATTAACATCAGCTAATCCAAGATTACATCATCATGAATATAATAATAAATTTTCGTTTGAAGAAGAGGTATTTCTAAACGTAAGTAACCAAAACACACTTGCATATATTTTATTGGTGATATATTAACCTAATTGGATGCCTTATTAGGCAGTTTTTATTAATAATGAGCTTTCTCATTAATATTAATTACTTAAGAAATGTATATTTATTGACGGAAAACATGGACGACTTACCTAAAATATAAAAATACATTAATATGGATCGGCGATCAATGTCGCTGATTATTTATTTTATAAAACTAACCGTTTAAAATTGCAAAATTAAATTACAAACACCATGTATGTGTTAAAATAATTGTGAATTAATCTTAAACAACTTTAAGCACAGCTACCAAATTTCGAAAATTAACTAAACGTTTTTTTTTATGAAGAAGATACATATCAGACGATG
This sequence comes from Protaetia brevitarsis, assembly GCA_004143645.1. Taxonomy (NCBI): domain Eukaryota; kingdom Metazoa; phylum Arthropoda; class Insecta; order Coleoptera; family Scarabaeidae; genus Protaetia; species Protaetia brevitarsis. The sequence goes on along the minus strand of RXPK01001353.1, from coordinate 30,383 downwards.
TACTCGTTACTTTTTGCTAGAGTGAGTTTATTTATCATATCGTGAACATACAGTGTCATTTTTTATTGGATCTCCTCTGTCACGTGAGCAAACCACATTTGAGATTCCAAACATTGATATATATATATATATGTAGATTATATCGACTTCTCTATTTAGAACATCTTAAATATGCATTTTACTGCGAAAATATTTAGTGCCTGATTTTGCTTACTGCTATTATTAAACTATTCAACAAAAGTTTAGAAAGTAGCATAATAATAATAATAATTAACAAAAATCCTGGAAACAGAACTTTCCTAAGAGAGTACTTTCATTTCATTTGTTCAAAAAATGTATAGGCATTTTAGATATTCTCTTTCTGATACTTATAAATCACAAATCGGTGGTCGACATCGAATATTTCGAAACTGCAGCCTCCACTAAGACTAAACACTAATAATTACTATAACTTTCCACGAATAAATATCTTATAGTCACTGATGTCCATAAAAAATAAAAAACAAACTCAAATAAATATAAACAATAAAAGTAAAGGCACGGATTAAATCCGTGTCATACACGTAACAACTTTAAATTGGCCTTTAAATTGCGCAATAAATATCTAGGTGTAAAACGGCCTTAATAGTATATGCAATAAGAACGCCCGGAATAAATGAACTTAGCAAAGAAGAACAAAACCGAATTATGTTGTATATTCCTATATAATTCAGATTTTCGGAATGAGTCAGCACTCGCTGTCATTTGCCTGTTACGATGATGGTCCTATGGATAAATCCTATGTTAAAATGAGACGGAAACATATTTACATGATATTCATACCCATGGATAGACAACCAAAAATAATAATCCTTTATTTCCCAGAAAGAAGTTTAGAAAATCTATAGAAAAATGTCAAAAATGAGAAAATAATGAGAAAACTTAAAACTAACTAAATGGCTATTACTAAAAAACTAATGTATTATTAAAGTACTCTTCCAGGCTATAGTATGGTGTATACTTATCAAATATTTTTTTAATTCAATCATAAATGTATAAAGAGTTAAATTGGGAGTTTACTATAAATTTTAATCCCCATGCAAATTATACTATTAGACGTTAGACTTAGTCTATGAATGGGTAAGTGTATGCACAGCATTATTATCCCGCAAGTACTTTTGCTTATTTTTATGGATGTACAAAGATATTTCTAGTATATACAGAGATACCACCGTAAGTAGTTCAAGATCTATGAAACGAGGCCTGCATGACGTTCTCTGAGAAACTCACATCATGGCACGAATTGCACTTTTTTAAGAGATTAAAATTTTGGTTATGGCAGGACTAGAGCCCTATACCAACAAACCATATCTTAAATGCGACTCAATAACAGCTAGATAAAATATTCTTAATACATTTAAGTGTATCATCTGTCTTAAATTACGAAGTTTATATATTTATGAGGAAATTCTGAAATTCAAATCAATAATGTGAACATGGCGTTTTAGGTCCGATGAAAAATGTATGCCTAAAGTTTTAATGGAATTAACTGAACCAATGGTTTCCTTGCCAATAGTGGAGGCCAATTGGGGCACAACACAAGTCGTTGGATTAAATGCCACATATTTTGTTTTAGTCGCGTTTAGACACGGCTTGTTGGAACTGAACCAGGTGTCTAACATGTTTAACGCACAGTCGGTTTTTGCTTGTATATTATCAACGTCATCGTTTACCAATACAGCGGTATCATCTGCATGTATCACCAATTTATAATCTTTCAAAAAAGTGGCTATGTCATTAATAAACATCGAGAACAGCATCGGCGACAGGACAGCTCCCTGTGGCACACCTACTGTTACCGGTAACAAGCCGGAAGAGAAAATACATTTTTTTATTTGCCTTAGCTACAGAGATGCGTACTAATTGCATCCTTTCAGAGAGGTATGAAATAAATCAATTCAACGCGGCACCCCTGATGCCCATCCAATCAAGTTTTTGTGCTAGAAGACTGTGCTGTACACAGTCAAAGGCACGATTCAAATCACAAAAAAAAACGCCTACAGGGAGCTGTCTGTTCTCTATCTGTGAGACAATAGGTGTGTACATACTTATGACCGCAGTAACTGTAGATTTACCCTCTTTAAAACTATGTTGACAGTCAGAGAGGACATTATACTTTTTTAAAAATGAATTAAGTCGTGCCAACATAGCATACTCCAAGATTTTACTGACAGAAGAAGTCAGAGAAATAGGTCTGTAATTTAATATCTGACCTGCATCGCCTTTTTTGTAGATTGGAACAACTGACGTTTTAAAACAGGAAGGAAGAGTGCCTGTTTCAAAAGAGCTATTTATCAAATGTGTAACCGGAGCCGCTAATAAGTGTTTAGACTCTTTAAGTATATTCGCCGAAATCTGATCAATGCCAGGTGAGCTTTTATCATTGAGTTTATTAAACAAAGAAACAGTTTCACTTTCTGAAAAAGGAAATAAAAATATGCTGTTTGAGTTACGTTCAATATGTTCAATACTAGCTCTAAGCGGATTTACATATAAAAATAATTAGCGTTTAGTATAAAACAAAACAAAAAATTGTGTTTTACAAATATTTGACCGAATCAATACAAATGCAAAAAGTATATAAATATTATCTACAAAGAAATTTTAATTCTTGTATTGTTAAACCTGTTGGACCCGTAAAAAGTTGTTAAAGATACAAACAGGAAATCTCAAACGGTAATAATTACTATTATATTTAAATCCCTGTAAAAAATAGCTACCTGTGACTAATTAGCATATCGAAAATAATATTATGAACATTACTGCTGAAATATTTCTTTAATATTTAATTTTCATGTAATTTCGCTCATGCAGCATATTATTGAATAGAAAGCTGTCTGTACCTAACTTCACTTGTTACGAGATTTTTTATGTGATGACTCAACCTTAAAAGTATCGAATTTGGTCCACCCTGTACAAGACATCTATTGCACACAACTATTATTATAATATTAGATATTCGGAGTGTCTAACCTCCTTTTACGTTCAAAGTTTACTCTAATAATTCCTCATTAGCTCATTCTTCGCGCTTCAGTTTGACAGTTGAGCTACCCGTCTTATTGCTTGCTACAACATTATTGTCCGTACCGCATAGAAATCGTACGCAATCCGAAGAGGGACGTGTTGTTGTAAGTAATTTTGTTATTTCAACAAACAAATTCGGTGGCAGAAATCCACTGTAACGCACACACAAGTCTCACCTTCTTTCCACTGTGCATAATAAGATGAATATAAGCCTGACTCGCTGACATTTCGAACGAGTGATTTTCTCTTAAATAAATAAACCATCTCTGCTCGTTCTGTTTGCCCAGCGTACTTACCTGACTCCGTCCGAACGAAATTCTCTAGCACACAGCCACGTATATATGTGTATATGTATTTACATTCAGTAATTATTTTTTTTTTCTTTTGGCATTACGATTAAATCAACTCCGATATTACGTAGGACATGTGCTTTTTATGTATCAATAGAGGTGGGTACTTTATTTATTATTAATTTAAACTTGTTTGTACACACTTAAAAGCGACGGGACTCACACTTATACTGACTGTTCGCGCATTCGAAAATTACGCCAGTCACATATCGCACGTTTAGATTTGGACTTAATTAGCGGTTTTGTTTCGTACGCGCTGTTAATAACTTGAGCAAACGTCGAATACACATGAAAGTTATTCTATTATTATTATTCATCGTTCGCGTTTTTAAAATATCGCTTAGTGAGTCTCTAATGCTTTTTTATTAGCGTCTCCGTTAATGTAGAATAAAAAGTGCAATATAAACAACGCTATAAATGGAAAATTAATTTTACGATTGTATAGGTGAATTAAATATGTGCATATAATATTGCCTGACTAAGAGAAGGAAGAAAAAAAAGTTATTCCATTATTGTAGGTGTATCTAACCATATTTGCATTTCGAAATCGTTTCTGTGTGTGAACGTTTTCAATCGGTTGTAAAATCAACAAGACAATTTATGGGTTTGCGTTCTTTAGTTAGTTTAGTCGAAATAGTATTTAAACAATATTTAGACCAAAAGTGATTACATCAGTTCTTGCTTTGGTATATAGTAAGTAACTCAAGCAATATTACCATGTATATACAGAGTGTTTATTAAGTGGTATAACAAATTTTGAAAATAGATCGCAAAAATTTTCCACTAAATATTTCACTTAATATTAATATTGATTTTTCACCTGTTTGTTGAGCTAATTGACGCAATGGTTTCGTGGGACTCTGATCTAGACGAGTTCGTACATCGTCAAGTTTTCTGTAAGAACTGTCTGAGGACCAGATGACTTGCCTTTCTTCATCTGGAAACTGTACACGGAATTCTTGAATACATAGATCTACAGAATATATCCATGCCCCTTCATCATTCCGCTGTCAATTTCGGAAATAAGCTTGCAAAATGAACGTTTCGTGTAGGGCATTGTACACTTTAACAGATAAACCAGAGTACACCGAGTAAGGACAAGAGAGGAGTTATAGCGGTCCAAATTTCTAAACCTAACTCACACAAACAACAGCTTCCCAAAATGGCAGTTTGTTATTGTTTTAGTTTACTCATCCGTTTAATCTATATGATTTACTTGTTTTATTTATTTATTTTACGTATTTTATTAGTTTTGAATTACCCCTGCAGTTTTAAAAACATTTAATGAACCATGATATTCTTGTGTAAAAGATCGGTGGTCAGTGGCCATAACATTTACATACTTTCCTACATATTGTATTGTTAGGTTTAAGTGAAATAACTCAAATAATCGTGAAAGAAGACACCAATGGGTATCATGTTGTAGTGCCAGTCACTCTCGCAAGATAAATTTTGATGCTAACGATGGTCGCAGTTTCTTGGGATTTCCGAATGAATCTTATATATATGACACGACAAGAATTAAGAAAGTACATGAATAAGAAGAACTATTATCGTTGTGCAGAGATTCTAGTCACATTAAATCAATTTATTTGTTAGATACACATTTAAGCTAGACTGCTATTTATCGCAGTAACTAACTTAATTCATTTTATGTTCACTTTTTAAAATAATGTGATTTTGGTCTGAACTGCATTCTACTGGTATAAATTTTAATCACATTTATTATTATATAGTCTACGTCTGAACTCTATCCACTTGTGCACCCCCGGACATTATTGTTGACAAACCAGTGCAGGGTCGGATGTTAAAAATGAAATAGTCGAATAAAAAGGAACAATCTTTGTATCGCACAGAACGATATAGTCATAACTCTTGAACCCTAATTATACAAAGTTATTGTGTATTCGTGTCAGAAATTTGAAAGTCCCTTCCACCGAAGCTGTTGCATTTTTATTAATTTATTTGAGAAAGAACCACAACATATTTATTCCTGGAAGAATCTTTTACACTATAAAAATATAAACAAAGATTTATTTCACAAAAAGGAAAGAATATAAACATAATTATCGTAAAACACTTGCAAATATATGTATCACTTAATCAAACATTATTTTACTGGAATCGTGTTTTCTATTACTATAAACTGTTCATAAATATTTGCAACAAAATCAGAATAAAAACGCATAAATTTGTGTATTTTTTAATCTATTTTTCTACTTCCTTAAAATATAAATTATTCTACACGTTTGAAAATTCCCGGCAACAGCTTTACAAAATGGCAGCTGGGCTTAAAGGTCATTCAAAACGGATCACTCAAGAACAATGGATTTTTGCGAACATGTCCTTAGTGTGGATAAACGTTATATAGATTAGGTGTATGTTATGAAATAATTTGCTGTCTTACCACAGATAAATTCCCTTATTTTCTTACAGTATGTATTCAAAAATGTTATTATTGGTGATATTAGATGTAAATATAAACGGTTTGAAATAAATTATAAGACAAATAAACGAAGGATACTACAACACGAACGCCAATGTCGCTAAATGTCAAGAAAATTGATTTAACGTATGAACTTTGTATGTAGCTAACTTCACTCATTAAATTGGTAATAAGTATAGATACATTTTTCCGGAAAACAGTTTTTTTTTATCACGACAATTATTTTGAATTTCACAATATATGGAAAATATCATATCAAAATATAGGTCATCGTTCAAATTACTTTACACCGCTTTCTGGCGTTCCTCAAGGCAGCAACTTGGCCTTTGCTGTTCTTGATTTTTATTAATGATCTCCCTGTGGCAGACTACTGTTTGCAGACGACTTAAAATTATTTGCTAAAATTACTGCCATTGATGACTGTGAACGCCTTCAGTACCAGTTAAATCTACTTTCTTTATGGTGCCTGGACGACTTAAATCTAAACATTTCAAAATGTAACATTTTTTCTTTCTCGCGTAAATCTACCATAATCGACTTCAATTATCGAATTAATAATACTACCTTAAACCGCTGTGATACTATAATGGATTTGGGGTGTACTATTTGATAGTAGTCTTACTTTCAAAGACCATATTAGACATACCATTGCTTCATCTTTACAATCATTAGGCTTTATCATTCGCAATACAAAACACTTTTCATTATTACGCTCTGTAATCAATTTATACTACTGCTATGTGCGCTCTACACTGGAATATGCTTCTGTAATTTGGTCTCCCTTCTATAAAATATATTCGCATCACTTGAGGAGGTCCAGAGACGTTTTCTAAAATATCTTTACCTAAAGCAGCACGGAATATATCCCGAAAGAGGCTTCAACCACAGAATTCTGTTAAATATGTTCGATTTTCAGTCCCTAGAACAACGTCGCACTCAAATTGATATTTCTCTTTAATTTAGTCAATAACAAAAGCGATGTGATTTCTCTCACTAATTCTTTGAATTCTGCAGTTCCCCAGTATTCTGCACGACAGGCCTTCACTTTTTACTGCCCTCTTGCACGCACTAATGTAATGTCACATGCACCACTGTACAGAATCTGTAACTACTTCAATAATAATTTGAGTTCAGTAGTGGATATACATTCATCTAGTTTGTTGTATATTATTAAATGTCTAAACAATCTGTGAATGCAATATGTGAGTTTAATATAGTACTTCTTTTACACACAGAAAAGTAATTTCTAGAATCAAATGAGAATTTCTCAACTAAAGTACCTCTCGTTCTTATATATAAGCAAATGAATAATTTCTTGGACGAAGAAAATTATTTTCTCAATATCCCAAGAAATTAATTTCTTATTTGAAGAAATTTAATGTCGTTAGACAAAGGAAAGCTGGTTACTTGAAACAAATAAAAAAAAAACTGGTTTCAAGAATATTATGTATTTAATTCGAACATATGAGAACTTTGAATTGAGAAAAAATAAATTAGATATAAAGCAGGCATCTCCTTAAAATAAATGCAAAGCGAGCTTAATATTAATTTGTCGTTTTCTAGTGGTAAATATCTAATACCTTTAAATCAAACGTTATTTTATTAAACATGAACACGGTACTTACTTGAACTTAAGGATTCCTTTCTTTAAATCAAGAAACAAAAATGGTGTTTTTATTCTTAAGGTTATCGCACATTAGCCCGTCACAGCACGGCACGGTGCGCCCCATCACAAAACCAATAGCATTGCGCTGAGCTATGTATGTTGGTATAATGGCGCTTGTCATTCATTTGCATTGCTTTAATTCTATCCGTTTTTTTTTTGACGGGCGCACCGTGCTGTTTGTGACGGACTAATGTGCGATAACCTTTACTCTAGTACTGTTGGTTGCAAAAACTGATTAAGTTTCGTCAAAAATAACTGAACTGTTGGTTATTCTGAAAAAGCCAGCAGCATGACGAAATGTTACTCAATTGTTTGCAATAGCAAGACCTATAATTTTAATTATGCTGGCAGAGGATTCTATGCAGCATTAGTTGCTTGATAATAATTTTCGTTGGCTAAATATACATATTTGTATCTTACTTATAATATACGTTGTTTCTTACATAGGATTTGTATTGTTACCATGTAACACCACATACTTTAAGGTAAAAACTCGAAATAAATCACAAGTATACATAGTTAACATTAATTAATAAAATTAGTTTATTTAAATTTTATTTTGTGAATTGATAAATCATAGGTAAGGAAAAAAATACAAATCGAATAACTTTATAACTAAAAAGTATTTATTTTGATACTACATTTACAGTATATTACAGTGTTTTATTGCGGTTTCTATCTCCGCGCCAATGCTACACCACTCAAAATGGCCTTTATATTGAAGCCGAATATAAAATTGTTCTTCAGACATATCTATTTATAAAAATATCCGTAACTATATATGTATATTTTTTTATTTACTAGTATATATAGGCATTATATTATAAAAATATTTACCGTTATTCAAACCAGGTATAAACAGGTGACAAACAGATTTAGGTAAAGCACAGGGCAAATATTATCGAAATACTGCGAAATATCTAATACCTAAATACAAACTCGATCATACTGGATAAAACCACGTTTCAGCGTATATCAACCCCTCCACATACCAACTTTTTTTTCTATTCTAAGTACAAGAAACTTGTTACTTGCGTCAAGGAAATATTACTCAATATTAGAAAAATCGTAAGAGAGTGAATTATTCCTTATAAAAATTATATGTACCTGTTTTAAGAGAGATAACATTTGCCACAAATAAATTTTGTTTTGATATTAGTAAAATTTCAAGAAAGTAATTTATTATATTTAAGGACGCCTATTAACTCGGATCTAGTAAATTCTCTAAAATAAAGAAAATACTATCTTACATTTAGTAAAAATGTATAAAAACACAGATGTGCTTGACAATAGAAAACGTTTTTCTGTGTGTAGGTAATCAGTTTTTTTTTTGTGTTTTGTTTTTGATTAATATTTACCACAAGTTATGTAATTAATTTTTTGTCCTGTAATTGGATGTACTTATCATCTGTTGGGCAATAAATCTTATTATTATTATATTACTATTATTAAAATAGACACAATTAGCACCAAGATAAAAATACAGGCAAAATAATACTTTAATTTAACAAACGTGAAAGTAAATTTACGGTAAAAAGCTTAGCATTTTGTCAAATCATCATGGTAGTAACTCTTCGCAGACAGTTTCTTCTACAGTATAGCAAACAACTAAAAAATAGTGTGTGCATAACAATTCATACCAAAGAGGAAAAATTTAAAATTCTATACCTAATCGATGCTGTTTGAATACATACAGAATCTTAATTAGAAATTCTATAATTTATCTATTTATTTTATCGGAATAAATATTTTTTAGAAGCTCCAAAGGTAACAAATAAAATTTCTTATGATATTCAAAGAATTTTATTTCGTCTTTCTTCTTTATTCATCTATCTGTATATAAAATAGATATCAAGCAGTCTTACTTCACGAGATACACACATAAAAGCATATCTTAGTTACCATTAAAGTAACAAAAAGATACTCACACACACATCTTACACAGGATAATTACTGTGATATATATTCATAGCTGTACCCGAAATAAAAGCATTTATTAAGATTAAAGGCTCGTAAAAACGAGAAAAGTCTTCTACTCCGATCAGGATAAAATAGAATTTATACAATTATTATGTAAATTGTGTTTTTTTTTTCACCTTATATTCATATATCTCTACTTGGGCGTATCTCTATATCTATAAGCACAATTTTATAATATAAATAACGTACCTAATGCGTTATATAGAGGTCCGGATTTACACGTTAACAACCAACTAGTATTGCTATACCTACTATTTGAAAAAACTCCTTAATTAAGCCGTTCCCTAATTTATCTAAATTGTGATCTATTACCGTTTAGGTACGGCCAACGCCATCTAGCGCTTCCATAAATCACCACGTGGTAGATAGCGTTGCTTATCGTCTATTTACACTGAAAGAATTTTACGGTTATCGCTTCTATCGACACAGCGTTGCATCACTTACGCATTATTGTCGCTGTATTGTGTAAAAAGAAAATAGAAAAACATTGATTAACAACTGACATTCTTTAGACAGAAATTGTGTCGAAATCGCAAATCAGCTGATCGTAAAATCGTCCATGTTTGAATATAAATTTGCAATGTTAATTTTCAAAATTAACATATTATATTTATTTATTCTTAAAATATTCTACAAATTATCTATATACCACAACATATTATCGCTAAATGTAAATAGATATTCTCGTGTTATACGCGATATATGTAATAACCCGGGCATTGTCTGAATGATGAATGTTAATGGCGAAACAGTAATGAAACATATGTCTGTTCTTCTTATACTCTGAGATTCGTTGTTATCTTTAATAGGCAGGTATATTAAACCTCCTATAATACCTACTGCAAGGAGATAGGCGATGGGAACTTATTGGAAACTCGTCTAGCATATGGCTTGATCAGCATTGATAGTAGCAGTAAATTCCTATACATCGATTGGTATGAGAGTTTAATATAGTTATTCTTCATAATTTCTAAAATGTTAGTACAGTTTGCATAAGATTACGCAAAATATGTGAAAGTTATTTATGTAAAACGAATGACATTAATTCTTTCATGTGATAATGCAATTTTGGATAATTTCTGTCTCAATTTCAGAGCCACGGCTACCAGCGTTCTCCCTTGTATGTTTTCAGACCATAATTATGTTATGCTGGAGACCGGATGTAGAAGTAAGCCTGTACAAAAAAATCTAACTTTAAAAAAAAATGCGAATTTGTAGTTCTGACGCGATTGCGGATTCCCAGGCTGCACTTAATACTGAAACTTGGACAGAATATGATAGCCAAGATGATTTCAACGGTATACCTTTGAATTTTTTTTAGAACACCTTTGTGTTCCATTGCCACAAACATTTTCCTGAAAGTAAGGAAGCTAATCCATGCTACTCTTGTAAGAAATGCAAAATATACCTACTTTCCGAACAAAATATTGAATTCTAATAACCGGTTAAAGGAAGCTTGGTCAATAATCTCGCAAAATTCAAAAAAAAAGGAAAGTAGCGAATTATATCAGAACATTCTACTTGAGGAGGATGATGTTGTTGTTGGGGAACCTGTTGCTGTGGCTAATAAATTTAATACTTTTTTTTTGTAAATGAACCAAGAAAAACTGTTGCTAATATTAAACAAATGCCTTTTAATAATGATGTCATATTGCCCGTTATGGATCGTTGTAGTAATAGTATGTGTGCTTTGCCCTTTTCTGATGCAGAAATGTACAGTGTGATCATGAATTTAAAAAATAAGAAAAGTTCCGACCTGATAATATACCTTGTAATCTGTTACGAGTTGTTAACGATTCTCTTGTGAAACCAAGAACTAAGCTTATTAATCTTTCCTTTTCAAAAGGTATTTTCCCGGAAATTTTGAAAACTCTAGCTGTATGTCCGATTTATAAAAAGAATGCCCGTACAAATGTGGCTAACTATAGACCAATTTCAATCACATCAAGTTTTTCTAAAATATTAGAATATGCCATGCTTACCAGACTTTTAAGTCATCTAAATAAAAATAATATTATTACTGACAGCCAACACGGTTTCAGAAAGAACTACTCCACTGTGTCTGCAGTTTATTCTTTGTTGGATGAGGTTTTGAATGCGATTGACAGTGGGCGGTGCTCTGCTGGGATATTTGTGATCTTACTAGAGCATTTGATTGCGTCGATCATAACATTTTAATGGAAAAATTGGAAATCTATGGCATACGTGATGTGGTTGCTGACTGGTTCGCGTCATGCCTTACAAATAGGTTGCAGTTTGTTAAATTATCATACAAGACTTCTAATAATTTGTATATTGCGTTGATTCAGTCCATTTACCTGTTTTATTGGGAGTATTCCTGTAATTGGGTATTTAGCATTATGAGCAATTTTGAAAACTCCAGCTGTATGTCCGATTTATAAAAACAATGCCCGTACAAATGTGGCTAACTATAGACCAATTTCAATCACATCAAGTTTTTCTAAAATTCTGACAACTGTACGATAGCCTGGTATCCTAGGTATCTATTTTAATTGAATGGGGAGTGACTCAATGTAATTCGTATAAAGAAAATGTATGAAAATCCTTGGTTACGTGTTGAGAGTTGATGAAAAGTCTTAGAAAAGCTGTGTTATTTCTCATCAGATATAAATGAATTAAACCATATTGCGGGGGTATATCTGATATCGTAGGGGATAAATTCACGAATTTGGTGTTTACTATATCAGGGTACATGTTTTACATGGGATTTTGCATGTGTTTGCTGTTCCGAGTCTAATCATACATCCTGACTACAACGAAGGAGGTGAATATACGAGCGAATCTGGATTGTCACTACAAGGAAATCACATTCGGAGGTACTCTAGCATTTGTATAAACCGGAAAACGAGGTATCTGGTCAAAACATTGTTTAAATTTCTATATAAACGAATTTATAACGTCTACAATATTTTGAGGTTATTATTATTATTTCGTATGAGTTTAAAATTCTGAACTTTATAAGTTGGCAAACTTATTTACTACTAACTAACTTTACTGGTTAGAAAACCACCAACCGGTTTTCTATTCTCTTATGATAGCGCGGGACATTTTAAAAGTTCCTTTTTGAATTAAAGAATCTAAATTATACTGGATAATTGATAATACTTGTTTGAATATCCCAAATAACTATACTCACCCTGAGTAAGAGTTCTCATACTTTTTTATATATTTCCTGTATAGATTTGTTAATGAATTATACATGTTATTAATGATTGCACTGTTTTATTAAAGAAAGTTATTTATTTATTTTCCTTTTGCCGTAAAAAAGCATATAGCTGGGAGAATCACAATAATATATAATTTCAAACGTCGAAATCTGGTCACCTTGCTATAGTTACAGTAATTTTTTATAAAAATAAATTAGACGATATGTTACAAAACTTTATAAAAGTATTATATAGCCCTATATATAAGTATAAATATCAGATCCCATATTGACCTTACGAATTCCAGATTTTATTTTGAAAAAAATAGAAAAATTTAAGCACTGATGATGCCAGAACTAACCATTGGAATATATCTGTACAATGTAAATATTTAAAGGCTTATTGTGCTGTATATTTATACCAAGAATTTTCTCCTTAATAAAATGCATAAACACACACAATAGCTTCCTTACGTGATCCCACTTTACATGTGTCATTGTTAAGAAGTTGCAACAATTGTATTATGTAGACATGTATATACGTATGGCTACACTTACGCGCATATTATACTCTATACTCACACACACAGCCGGCACAGGTTTGTATTATGACACAAATGGAGCACAGGACACTGATTTTTTGCGACATCGGCGTTCGTGCGTTACATACAAATGGTAGAGCGGGGAGGTCTGCTGTAGTGCCTACATAAATACATACGTTGTTTGTGTACGCATTGTTATTATTTGTCGTAAGACCAGGAGGATTGTGCGTGCTTGTCATCCTCGCGTAATACTCGTTAAAATATGCGTTCTGCACTATAAAAATCTTCTATCACTTTCAGACCTCTCGATTACCGTAAATGAAGGAAATAATATTTTAGTTATCGGATCTTTTGCTGAAAATCCGCTTACAAGTCAGCGAAAAATAAATGAAACTAATACAGGGATAAGCAGAGGGAGCATCAGAAAAATTATAAAGATGAACAAGTTTCACACTTACCACAAACAACTGCATCAAAAACTTTTGGAAGTAAAATACGATCGGTGATCGGCTTGAATTTTGTTTATGGGTTCTAGAAAAGTTAGTAGATGACGAAAACTTTCTTGATTATGTGTTATTTTCGGATGCGTCAACTTTTCATAACAACGGATTAGTCAATAATTTTCATTATTACAGTGACGAGAGGCCCGATTTCTTTAGAATCCTAAATCGTCAACATCGATGGTCTGTTAATGTGTGGGGCGGAATAGTTGGAAAGCACGTGATAGGGCCATACTTTTTCGATGGTCACTTAAATGCCATGTTTCTACAATTTATAAAATATAACTTAGCAATACTTTTGGAAAAGATAGATCTATTAATATTTGGCAAAGATTTTGGTTGCAATTAGGCGGTGTCCTGCGCACTTTCAAATAAGCGTTCGAGGTGAATTAGATAGGCAGTGTCCCAACAGTTGGATAGGCCACGAAGATCCATAAAATTGGCCAGCAAGATCTCCAGATCTAACGAGCCCTAATTTTTTTTTATGGAGATATATTAGAAATATTGTTGGCATCACCAACCACACCTGACAACATTAAACAGCGAATAGAATGGCGTTTCGATCTATAACACCAAATATTTTGAGTAATGTTAAATAAAGACTGATTTCAAGAAAGAGTACGCCTCTGCATTGAAAACGATGGCCATCATTTTGAACACTTTTTAAAACATTAGGAGTTTTTAACATACCAGTTTATCCGTTTTAATAAGTGCTATTCTGAAGTTTAGTTAGTCATTACTTTTAATTAGTATATATGAAAAGTCAGTTGAAGGGTTAAGCTGATAAATATCGTCTATCTATGATGAATAATAACAGCAATTTTGTCCAAGCCCACTTCAAAAAAAAAATAATGGCTAGGAATTAATATTTGGAAAAGAATATTCTAAATTACTAAGAAACTATAAGAAATAGGTATAGGAAGCATTAATACAATCTTAAAAATGTTATTTACAAAATTATTACTAAACAAAACTAAGAGAGAATTTTAGTAAATTACATATAATTTGCGTTCATTTTATTATTTTTGCATGCCGTTCATCGTCTCTTAAAATATTTTCCCTTTATTTAGTCTGTACTATCAAAATATGTCATAACCCTAACAGCCAGAAATATTACATAGATATTTTTAACAATATATTTTATAAATATTTTTCGTGAGAGGTTTTTGAATATATTTTTTTCTAAATATAGATAAAAATATCCAATTAAAATATTTATTCCATATTATTTATATGAAAATTGAGATCTATTTAATTTGTCAAAATGAACTAAAATTGTTCTTGGTTATTTAGAATGTATAACGTCGATAACGAAAAGTTGAAACATACATAGAGTTGGCTAAAAGGCAAGAACTTGTTTTTTCACACTCACCATACAAGTTAAGAATCAATAATTCTGGCATCTTTTAAGGCATACTGAAGGTTTATCAAATTAATCACTATTTTTTAATTGGAGTGTTCTAAATAAAAAAACAAACGTATTTACTATCATTTTATTTGAATAAGCCAATAAAAATGAAAAATACTCATTTTTAAGTCTAGGCTTGGCTGGTGCCAGGTACAACCCTATGGCTTTTTTCATATCTTCGGTAGTAGCGCTCTCATGGCGTTTCCTTGTGGCCTCTAAAACAATGCCAATTGTATTAGATCATACCATGAATAAAACATCGTACAACATTATCAACACCTACTGATACATTTGGAGCATTTACAATAATTGGAGTGGTAGCTACATTCTAATACTTACGTCTTATTTTTACTTTATTTATAATATTTGAAAACATTCTACGTACAAACAATAAAACAACACATGCATTCTAACCTCTATTTGAGGTTATGACGCTTATCTACCGAGATGAATCTCTTAAGCAATCAACTAGCAATTTATCTGGTAGATGCAGTATATATGATGCATAAAATTCCTACAATTATATTATTAAAACGATTTCTATACATAGCGATATTGAGCATTCCAATTATTTATAAATGCCATGACATGTTCAAAGTTTCGCTTACCTCCGTAGTCACCACAAAAACTAAAACACACCCCGCAACAATTAATTACACAGTTAACTCTAGTCTGCCCTAGTCGTATACTATTATAAACTATAACATGTAACGGACAAACGAATGAAAACGTTGATGATACGCACGTGTGCGTAAGCATTCTATGTACTTATCCATAGACGCATAAACAATACTAAATCATATAAAACCGGCACCGTAATGAATAGAGGTGTTGTGTTGACGTTTCGAACTTACAAATATTACAAATAATATAATATAAAACGCAGATATATTAATAGAAAGTTACAGCGCGCAACTTAGATACTAATTAAATCATATTAGATATATATTATCTAATTTAATCTTTAAACTATCATTTTAAATAGGTACATACCTACTTAATATGTTGCATATTTTACCCATTTTATATTATTCGTCCTACGCATCAAATGTACAAAGCAAAAATCAATCTTTTTTTTTTATATGAATAAATATTTCAGAAATACAAAGCAAAATATTCTTGCAGAGTTATGAAAATATATTGAGAAACGTTACAATAAAATATTATTAATGCTACATAACATATTATTTTTAAATGTTTTCCTAATATATTTTCTATAATATATTTTATGCATATTATATTATATAATAATATTCAAGAAAGATTTAATATTTTTTAAATATTTATAAAATATGAAATAAATATAGTTGGTCACTGGGGAATATACAGGTGTCCCATTTAATTGTTCACAACTTTGGGGTGTAACTTTTCTGTGAGTCACCCTATATACTTCAAAATAATTTTGAAATGTGGTTCTTCTGAACCTGTATAACCTTTAACAAAAAAAAAAACATTCGTATATAAACCGACGCAAATATGGTGGCCCATCACCCTGTATATTATCTCTGTTTAAGACTTTTAATCTCATTTTCCAACGTAGATTCCCCTCTGACAGTCATCGGTGGAGTTGTAAAACACTCTGTATACGAATATCGCGCTCCATCATATAATTACACAGATTTCGTGGTCCGCAGAGACGTACTTCTCTCTCACAACGGGATCGTTCTGTTTCCTATCATTAACCAGCCCGGCGATAAAATCTAATAAACGTTAATTACGCTTCGAACAGCAACATCATCATTATCATCATCATCATCTATATATTTCGGTCGGCGCGAATCGCTCAACTGAACGCTGCCAAGACGGAAGCGTCGACACTTCCATCAGTCCCTATGGAATATAAGTAAGTATGTACGTGAGGCGCATCTACAGCACCGCGCACATCTCTAAACCGCAGATATTGCGGCGTCCCTTTACCAAGCTCTCTCCATCTAGATATCGGGGTATCAGGTGCGCCGTGATTGATGGGCAGGACAGGCTGATGGGCCAAAACACCATGAGCCATGTGTAGTCGGTATTTCGATCGCTAAACGGTTACTCCTCTCATGTGGTTTCTCTCTGTGGTCTTTGGTCGCTGTGTGCCCGCCGATATTGCGCTAGTGAGACTTCGATTCAACACCTTTGGAACGTTTGATGTACAGCCGCGATGCACACCTCGGAGCGTTTAATATTCTCATTATGTAGTAGGTGGATACATGATGGCGCTGTTCATCGTTTTTTTTTGCTCTGTCTCTGTGATCTGGCTTTATATTTCCATATTAGGTGGATATGGTATGACGATATGAAATGTGGTACGAAAGTTTTTGCTTTACTAGGTATTAGTGAGAGAAAGAGAGAGAGAAGAAAACAAGGTTTTTCATGTATCTTCTAAAGCACTGCGGGCAGTGTAACAGCTTGTAGGATTCCAAAAGATATATGATGAAATGATACTCTATAACTAATAATAAAAAAAAAACTCAACTCACTTCACACTGAAGGGTATAATGATAAAGTTTAAGCAAACTTTACGGTAAATGCTGACGATAAATTTGACGTCACTGTGAATATGCCTAATTTAACATAAGTTAAAATTTGACCAACATACGATAAATAATTTTGATGTATTTTGGTCAAAACGCGATAAGCAAAATTGAACCCTCACTAATCGGATAGATCCAGCGCAGAAAATGGCGCAAACACCAAATATCGTGTTGAATAATAAATTATAACACATCAGTATACAGTAGTCCTTGAACAATATTATTTGTTATTTTTTTTTTTCTTGATAAATTTTCTTAGCCAAATCTTGGGATAATACTAAAATAAAACTCGTGAGAATTAGTGGCTCCAATTTTCTTTAATTTCAATAACTCAATTTTCTATCTTCCCTAACTATATAATAGAGCACTTTCCTCCCTTCGTTTGAAATATACTATAATTTTGTTATAGTTAGATTTTGAGAAGAAAATTATTATGAGCGAAAACTATACAGGGTCATGCAGCTAAACTCCGGTCTTTGATTGCTCAGTGGCTAATTTCTAAATTAAACGTTTCACTCAATACATGGTGAAACTAGAAATTAAGAGATGAGAATTATTTTTAATCATACAGGATGTTTAAAAAATCGTCGGCACAATTACACGACATTTTTTTTAATGGAATACCATATATTTTTTGCACTTTTAGCAGTGCATGCCATGATCTATACGTACTGCTGTGAACTGGAGGTGCCAGCATATATGAAAAGTGAAATTAAAAAAAAAATTAAATCAACTAGCTCAGTGGATAAAAATTTAAAAGGGCGCAAAAGACAATTTGATTTCAGGGTAACTTTCATGAAAAGTAATTGTGGGCGTTTGAAAAATTTGACTTTCTTTAAAATCCCCAAAGATTAAAATGATTGATTCAAAAATAAAAGAACTATAATTTAAAATGATATTTACAATCATTAATTTTTATTGTCAAAAAAAGAAAAAAACATTTAATACAAATTACAGGGGTAAAAAAAAACCGTCGACAGAAGGTCTTGGTTGAAACCAAACCCTGCGTGAATTTACAATTACAAAGGACAATTCAAAATCATCTAACAAACAAAATGGTAGATTTGTTCCAGAAGAAAATCTGATCCCACAAAAAATCCACGCGGTCACAAAATTTAAACCAAACTATAATTTAAACGTGGAGAACAAGTATAATAATAATGAAATTTACATTCAAGCTCAAAGCTTCTCTTCACCTAACCCGAGGTGATTAAATAATAATCAAAATCAGTAAACTACAAAAAAAACGGAAAATTTAAACTCTTAACACTAAAAACACGGAATCTTCTAGAACAAAATAATAACGGGCCTTACATATAAATGTGCACAACAATATAATACCAATTATCACAAAACAGAGTTCCCTGATTGATTAAAAATATAACAAATTAAACGGAACAAAAAATTAATATCAAGATGAAATATCAAAAAGGCAGCAATAAAACAATGACATGTACTTACACGCTATCTATCAGAGAACTCCTTTCTAGAGGCCCCGCACCTCCCATATATATATAAAATTTACAATATCTGCGTGCACTCGCAGCGCAAGAAAGCAAAGAAAATACAGGCATATAAACTATATACAATTCTGGTACACGCAAAATGTACAATTGAATGAATTTAAATTTACACAACTGAACAATTAAAATAATTCCAACAATCAAATCAATTAACAAAATCTTATCAAGATAAAATAAATTAACTTCTGTGAGAATTTGCGCGCAGCATGGCCAAAACTTGATCTTCGAAAAATAAACACTGAGTTTACAAAACCCGGAGTGCCAGTCCACAGCAGTACGTGTTTTTTTTTTTTATTTTGAAGCAGATGTTCAATACAATTAATGTTTTTGACAAAAAAATAATATTTACGTAGTACTATTTTGCGTTTTTATAAATAGCCATAGGGTTATGTTGATAAAAATTGTTCATAATTCAGCTCCTCATACGTTTCTGTAAAAATATACAGGGTTTCTATTTAAAAAAATCTCTGATCGTAGTTTACAAAATTGTAACAGCCTGTATACCGCCAAAACTCCAAATATTGCCTAAAGTATCTTCTATTTGTCGATCAAAGAATCCCCCATTATTTCCAATACTGTTTTTTAATGGTACTATGTAAATATTTTTTAGGGTTTTTTTTATCAAAAATATTAATTATATTGAATAAATATATCAAAGAAAAAAAAAAAAAAGTTTATATAATGGTCAGCCACTGCTAAAAATGAAAAAAAGATACAGGGTGTTTCGTTTAAAAAAAAAATTGATGGCGCCGACGATTTTTGGAAACCCTGTATAATGAGCAATCAAAAACAGGAGTTCAACTGCAGGACCCTGTATAATGGAAATGTATATGACAGGATAGTGACTTTAGAATACATTCTCCTGTCATACACAACATTGATTGATTAAATTATTATTATATTTATTTATGCATTAACTTGTGTTTTTATGTATTATGAATATACATTGAATATCGTTATATGTTACAATGTTACCCATATTTACAAATTTCAGAGAAATATGAGATAGTTATAACCCAGTAAACCAAATTCAAATTTCCCGCAATTATTATTTAGTAACGTCAACTTAAAGGTATTCAAATAACTATTAATCTAATACAAAATCGTAGCGAATTTTATGCTTTAATGTTGAAGTTACTAAAAACAAATGCGGGAAATTTGAATTTGGTTCACTGGGAATGCGTAATAGGAAACATTAACATAAATTTAAATTTTGATTTCACTAATACTCTTAACTTGAGAAAGTAACACTGTAGGATATATTTTTTTTTCCTATCTTCACTGCAATATGTTATCTACAATCAAATTTGACCCACCCTGTATATTGTACTTAATCAGTTGTACAATGGCCAATTTGGTATCCAATAGACACCAACCCGATAACAGTGACTTAATTATATTGTTAAAGCATATCATATTATATCACCATGATTTTTTTCCATTTTTACAATGTAATTTTAATTTTTAATTCATCTATCCATTTTTCTAAATAATGATTTAAATACAGATTTCTCATGAATCAACTTTTTCACTTCGTGTCTATCAATATATGCTTTCATATCTGTCTTATACATCGTCCTTTATATCCCACGTTATACGAATAAATTGCATCCATTTTTCCATCCTCATATAAACAACACATATCTTCTTTGTATCTCCACAATAACAATACACCTGAGGCTAGTGTTGTTACTACTATAAAACGCTCCAAAGCAAATTCCTCAATACAATCTATCTGTGTGCAGTTCTCACGGTTTAGTTTCCTCATTCGATTAACACCTAAAAACCAACGAATATCGAATTGATAAAAACACAAATAGGTTATAGTTACCATTTTATACACACCCATTATTTTTAAGGTTATACACAAACAGTTATTTTGGCTGTTATGTTTCGATGAAGATCCACGAAACGAAATCGAAATTCCACAAGCTTTTCCGTCTCAAAACTCCTCGTCCGAAACGCATTACAATAAAGCAATTTTTCACTTCCAATGTCGCGCCGGCACAGTTGATGTAACGGCAAGCGAGTTAACTGTTCGTGAAAATAACTCAAGGCGGCCGGCAGGCTGCATCGATTAAACATATACCTACGCACAATGAGAAGAGAAAAAAAGTGTATTTTTTCGTAATGTGGGTCACGCTAGACAATGGCGTGTAAAGCCGGCGATTGTTTGTCTTACGTTAGGTTTAAAGGACTGAAAAATGATGTTAATTTATGTTGGGATTACGTATACGAGTAAATTTATTTGATTATGGATGTTATTCTAAGTTTATTATTTGGTGTTCTTATATATCAGTAAGGGAATCGCAAAGTCAAACTTATTTTTTTGGAAATTATATTAATATTTGCTGAAATGGGGTGCTGGATATTTTATAATAATGAGATATGCAACTTAAATATTTGATTTGTAATAGTAGCTGCATATATCATAGAAGTTTGGTCATCCCTGAATAAATTATTCAAAGGCTTTTATAAGTTTTGTTTTTGTTAATGCATTTCTTTAATAAAGATTCCAATTACATCTTGCTAATTATTGGTTCACAAGTGAAAACATTGTAAGTTATTAATTAATGTATGTAATGTAATGTAAGTAGATAGAAGGGTGGTGTTACACTGCGACCTAAAAGATCTATTGTGTCCCCTATTCTTGCTGCTTTACAGCTGGTCTTCCAATCCTATTCCTTTTAGAAAGTGTAGGATGTCAGAGGGCCCCAGTCTAGGTAAGTCTCCCTCTTCGATTTCACATGCTCCCAGGTGCAATGCCCTCGAGTTGCACAGTGCTACGCAGTTTGAGAGGGGATGGATGGATGTTTCATCCTGTTCCCCACAAAATCTGCATTCAGGATCTTTTTCCAATCCAAGCTTTACTCAGGTGTCCTTTCAGTCTACAATGGCCTGAAAGTATTCCTGTTAATATACGAACATTGTTCTTACTCAGGTTGATGCATTCTGTAAACCTCGTCTGGTTATAAGTTCCCAGAAGAATTTTACTTTGCTTCATTCCCTGGAGATTTTCCCAGTGACTGGATTTTCTCTGCTCCATTTCCATTTTTAGTTTCTTCAGTATTGTACTGCTACTTAACCCGCGAAAGGGTTCAGGCCCTACAAAAGGCATTCCAGCCCCTTTTTTTGCGAGGTTATCCGCTATTTCGTTTCCTTCCACTCCTGTGTGACCCGGAGTTATTAATTAATAACTATTTCAATTTTTTAGTATTTCCAAATTCGTATTATTATAGTTTAATTATGAAATCTAAATTTAGGAAATTATACCAGAAAAAGCATATTAATACCTCTGCATTTCTGTTTCTTTTGTTTTTTGTGAGAGAAACTACATGGCACCACATATCATTATAATGCCAATATTTCTAATCATTTGGGAGATGGATTGCCAGAAATGTTGGGAACGAAACTTTCATTATCATTCACGGTAGATCGTCTGCTTCATTATAGAGCTTATAATCATAATAATATTACAATGTATATAGAACATCCTACCACAAAACACACACCAAAGCTACTTGCTCCTCCTCGTTCACATCGTGAAAGCAACCTTGAGCAATTGTTTCATTCGTAATCTGGCTTCGCACTGTAATATTTACTCATAATTATACAAGGAAATGAAATTATGTTCACCCAACACTAACTGCCAGTTGTTTGTTAAAATCTGTAAAATCCACTGTACAACTGACACTTCTTACGGATGAAAGTGTAGCATTTTTATCACTATTCGATACTCGTGTGGCAGACCTAAAAAAAATACTGATTCTAAAAAAGAATATTTTATTGTATTATAATTTAAGAATTCTTGCAAAAAAAGTCACATAAAAATACCCGTTTTTTGCAAGTTTGTTTCAAAGTTCGTTGACTGTCATGTCCTCATGCACTCACACCAAAGCAACTTTGTGTTTTAGCCAAGATTTTTAGGTATTCTGGGCAATCCCAATGGAGTTCCGTGGTTATCTTAATAAGATCTTAGGATCACTTCAATAATTTTAAAGAAGTTTCTTAGCCTCCCAGCTTGAAACAAAAACCAATGATTCCCATTTTAAGAAGAAGAATGAAATTATAAATATTGATATAACTTGTAAGGATATAGGTTTTTTTTGTTTGCAATAGGCTATTCGGTTTGCATTGTATTCAAGTGACATAAAATAATGCCCCTGGCAGTATATGATTCTGAGGGAATTATATAATCTAAGCCAACAACTGCGTAAAAAGGGGTTCCTCGAGGTTCTATTCTTGGCCCACTTTGAAGAATGCATCAACCTGAGTAAGAACAACGTTCGCATATTAACAGGAATACTTTCAGGCCATTGTAGACTGAAAGGACACCTGAGTAAGCTTGGATTGGAAAAGGAATCTGAATGTAGATTTTGTGGGGAACAGGATGAAACACCCATCCACCTCCTCTCAAACTGCGTAGCACTGTGCAACTCGAGGGCGTTGCACCTGGGAGCATGTGGAATCGAAGAGGGAGACTTACCTAGACTGGGGCCCTCTGACATCCTACACTTTCTGAAAGGAATAGAATTGGAAGGCCAGCTGTAAAGCAGCAAGAATAGATCTTTTAGGTCGCAATGTAACACCACCCTAAAATTTATATACATACATACATACATACCTGGGTTATGTCCAGTTGTTTATAATATAAAAAAAAAACAGCAGATTGCATAAAATTGGCAAAACATGCACTACGAAAAAATTTGTTTTAACATATGGAGCAGCAGCAACTGTAAGCGGTTTCAGACAATACATTAATTTAAATTAACGACTTTTCCTAAATTGTGTAAACCTAAACATGAAAATGAAATGTACATAGAAACCTACATTACAAGTTATGAATTTATAACTCAAATTCGACAATGTGTATTTTTTCTCAAATTAGTTGGAAGTGTAGCTACCACATGTAAAATGAGATTTTCCATAAATTTCTAACCAACCTGCATAAAAATATCTACAAAAATCCCCATGGATTCAATTATATCCGCACTTATATAACTGATTCATGCCCGGCAATCGTTTTAGTTATTCAGTTCAACCGTCTATAAGCTCGTTCGTTATTAGCCTAAATCCACCTTTAGCATCGTTGCACCTAGCTAGTGTTGTATGCGCCGCGGCGATGCATGAAATTTGAGCATATAGTAACCATAGGTGGGTCATGAGAACAAACACTGTGTTTAAGTAAACAATGGTTTTCACTTTCCTTGGGTCTGTTTTATATATCGCTGCTATACGTTCGTACTTCTTGTATGTACGTATGTACAATACGTGTACCTAATGATTTCTAAACCGATAACATGCGCAAATTTACGACGCTTGCGAAAGTCCATTTAGTTCTATTACTTATATGTGGATGGTATACGCGCAGTTTATGGTTTTGACCTATTAATTAGGGTAAACGAGGTGAACGAAGAGATTGGTAGATCTGATGAGTATTTCGGTTGGTTTGCGTTTTGGAAGGACGTAGAAAAAAAGATTACTTTAATTTTTTTTAGAGACTTATAATATACAGGGTGTATCAAATAAAAAAGGAAATTTTGCTTGGGTGTCAACTACATGACATATAAAGCACAAACCCACCGAAACCGGATTTCATCATTAAAGAATAAAAAAAAGTAAAATTTAGGGCCAAAAATTCTTTAGTCCGGGCCTGATGCAAGGAAACGTCATGTTAAGCACCCGCTAAACGTGGTATTATATATAAATACATTGCACTCATTTAGTATTATTCTTAATGGTATGCGGTAAGTCATTTAAACGTCACTCCAGATAAATAAAGGCCCTTAAAAAAAATAAGCAAAACTGAGGCATTTTAAATTTCCTCTTTTATAAATAAACATTCCTTATTTGTTAAGAGCATTCTACGGAAGTCTACAAAGTATTATTTTTAATATCCTGATAAGACGTTCCAGTTTCACCGGATATGGGACTTCAGTAGTTACAAAAAACGTAAATATTCCTCTTTTGCTTTGTCGAATCGAGAGTTAGTTGTTAATAAACGGTACCACATGAATCTGAGTTATTTCTTTTGGATTTATTTAATCATATAACGCAAAATGAATTGAATCGAATTACACAGAAATAAATGTAGATACAGAAAATTTGCAAAACACGCCTTTTTACTATGATATCGCGCGAAAATGAATCTATACATTCCCGCGCTTTTGCCTATGCATCAATCTTCGATTTTCTTTATATGAAATCATGATGGTCCTGAAAAGGATCGTTTTTTCGAGATGGGAAGAATTTAAATAAAATGTTCGAAGTGGCTTGCACTCCAAGCGGAGATCCACACAAAACAGCGGTAATGGCTGAATAATAGTGGTAAGTGGGGGTATACTCGGGACAGCATTTAGGTTGGGCACAGGTGCGGCTCTAGCCCACAGCATTTATAAAATATTTTTTTTTCTCGTTAATGTTTACAGATAGACCCCCTATGCATTAAGACTTTTTGATTGTATATCATTACAGCTGCTACATACTATTATATTTACCTCTATATCTGATACACCCTGTATAGCAAATATGTCCATAATAGTTTATTTCCTATTCATTGAAATAATTGATTCAATGCAGAAAAATACCGAAAAATTACCCTAACAGCCAAAATATTACATAGATATTTTTAGAAATATATTTTATGAGTATTTTTCGTGAGAGGTTTTTGAATATATTTTTCATATTTTTTTCTAAATATAGATAAAATATTCAATTAAATATTTATTCCATATTTTAAAATTAATGTAAGCGCTATATTTTTTCTAAAATATTTGTAAAATATTTATATGAAAATTGAATTTTTTTTATGCAATCTATTTAATTTGTCAAAATAAACTAAAATTATTCTTGGTTATTTAGAATGTATAACGTCGATAACGAAAAGTTGAAATATACATAGAGTTGTCTAAAAGGCAAGAACTTGTTTTTTCACACTCACCATACAAGTTAATAATCAATAATTCTGGCATCTTTTAAAGCATACTGAAGGTTTATCAAATTAATCACTATTTTTTAATTGAAGTGTTCTAAATAAAAAACAAACGTATTTATCATCATTTTATTTGAATAAGCCAATAAAAATGAAAGATACTCATTTTTAAGTCTAGCCTTGGCTGGTGCCAGGTACAACCCTATGGCTTTTTTCATATCTTCGGTAGTGGCGCTCTCATGGCGTTTCCTTGTGGCCTCTAAAACAATGCCAATTGTAGTAGATCATACCATGAATAAAACATCGTACAACATTATCAACACCTACTAATACATTTGGAGCATTTACAATAATTGGAGTGGTAGCTACATTCTAATACTTATGATACTTATTTTTACTTTATTTCGTAATATTTGAAAACATTCTACGTACAAACAATAAAACAACACAACGTATTCTAACCTCTATTTGAGGTTATGACGCTTACCTACCGAGATGAATCTTTTAAGCAAATCAACTAGCAATTTATCTGGTAGATGCAGTACATATATGAATGCATAAATCCTACAATTATATTAATTAACGATTTCTGTAGATAGCGATATTGAGCATTCTAATTATCTTATAAATGCCATGACATGTTAAAAGTTTTGCTTACCTCGTAGTCACCACAAAAACTAAAACACACCCCGCAACAATTAATTACACAGTTAACCCTAATCTGCCCTAATCGTATACTATTATAAACTATAACATGTAACGGACAAACGAATGAAAACGTTGATGATACGCACGTGCGCGTATGCATTCTATGTACCTAATCCATAGACGCATAAACAATACTAAATCATATAAACACCGGCACCGTAATGAATAGAGGTGTTGTGTTGACGTTCGCAACTTACAAATATTACAAAATAATATAATACAAAACGCAGATATATTAATAGAAAAGTTACAGCGCTCAACTTAGATACTAATTAAATCATATTAGATATATATTATCTAATTTAATCTTTAAACTATCATTTTAAATAGGTACATACTTACTTAATATGTATGCATATTTTACCTATTTTATATTATTCGTCCTACGCACCAAACGTACAAAAGCAAAAATTCAATCTTTTTTTTTTATATGAAATAAATATTTACAGATATACAAAGCAAAATATTCTTGCAGAGTTATGAAAAATATATTGAGAAAACATTTGCAATAAAATATTATTAATGCCACATAACATATATATTTTTTAAATGTTTTTTTAATATATTTTCTATAATATATTTTATGCATATTTTATTAATATAACTAATATTCAAGAAAGATTTAATATTTTTTAAATATTGGGGGTGTGAATGGCGCTACGAAAATGGGAAAACGTTTTTCTGTATTTAGTGCTATTATTCAGTAAGAAGTAAGGCATATGTCATATATATCATATATCTCTGACATATTTAAAGAGGTTTTCAACAAAAATAATAACACTTTATGGAATAAATAATCCCTAAATGAATGATTGAAGACTTTCCATCTACTAAGAACATTACCATATAATAAATATATCGCCATAAATGTGAGATATATATATATATATACTATATGTGGGTACACACATAAATTTATTATTACAACGCGGAAGTTGACCGTCTCGTCCACACATCTATATTCCATTCGCACCTACGTGAGCGGGACGCATTACGTCTATTACCGGGTATATTTGCTTTACGGCCTTCGCATTCGTGAAAAAATAAGATTGAGCAAATAGCGCAGGCCAGGCGTGTTCTGCCACTCAAGATGAGAGAGGTGAACATTTTAGACTAACATAGGCGTGCGATCCAGGTCTTTCGCTAGGTTTTGTCGACGTCATTTGTTCGATCAAATATTTAGGAGACGATTTTATTCGATTTTATGTCTTATTTGTCGAGGCTAAGTGTGGTCTTCATTTGAGTAGTGTTAAAATACATCGAGAGAGAAAAAAAAATTGGTATCTCTGAAATAAAAAAAAAAAAAAAATAAGATAAAGAAACTTTATTCCAATTAAATATATAGAACACAACTAAGGGTATGCAAACATACACTGAGAAAAGAGATTGCATTAAATGGAAAGCTTTATAACTTTTCATTTTTATCATGTTCAACGAAAAGAACACCTTTTCTCAGAAAAGTGTTTATTTTAATTGGAACTAGCGTGCTGTTTTGCCGGAAGACTATTTTATTCCTAAGTACATGCTTTTCGACGAAAAGTAACCGTGATTGAATGGAATACACCTTAATTTTGATTAATATTTTATAATGTCTTTATAACTTCTACTTAAGTAAGACAATACACATTACATATTATATTGTTATTATTATGTACATATTTAACAATATATTTTAGTTTCTTTTAATTATTATTGAATTATAAACAGTATATTAAATAAAAAACCCAGGCCTTTTGGTTTATTTGTGTGGACACGCATATATACATTGATTTAAAACTTTTGCCTTTTAACATAAAATGCAAGCACCTGTATTGAAGCTGAGTGCGTTTTGACGCGGAAGTATTTTAGTTTTATTCATGTTCCCACGTGCATAAGTCTCAGATACACAAACAATAATTAACAAAAGTGAATATTTTTCGCACGAGGTTAAAGAAATTTCAGAGATAATTGAAATCTTTTCAATTAATGCTGATTTACTTATATGCGAAGGAACTTTACAGTAGTATATAGTGTTTAAAGGTTTTAAAACTATTATACACGGGAAAAACGATCTTGTTGTTTTCAACAATTTTTCATGCATTTAGTTACAGTTACTAAATTATTATTTGATTTAGGAATATTAAAAATATTCCTGTATTCAATCAAACAAATAATTTAGTTAGTAAATTTATTTGAAACTAGCGCAATATTTATTAATTTAACTAAATATTTACATGGAAGTAAAAATAAATGTTGCATTTTATTTTCGTGTAACAGTTTTCTCCCCATATAGTACAGCAGATGAGCAAATGTACTTATGTGTAGTAAGAAAATGGTCGCATAGATGCGCATTCCTATTTCATTCGTAACAGAATATTCCCACAAAATAGGTTGGAAACTACATCGTAACATACTAATCTGGTAATTTCTAGAACAACATTGATGGAGCATGCATTGAAAGGGTATTTCTTAATGGCACCTAGAGGCAGGGAGGTCCTGCGACAAACTCCTATCTCTGGAATTTACAACATTCTAACGCAAATCCTCCCTGTGCATGGGTTTTTGTGTAATTCATTTTGATTCGATTGAAATGATAAGGCATTTTGTGTGTTTAACGCCGTAAGTCTACCAAATAATAAGTGTTTATACGAAAAGCAAAGAAAAAGTTCTTGAACTCAAAATGCTTACGGTTTTCTGCCACTTTGACATGGCATAATATAATAATAATAATAATAAATAATCTTTATTTGAGATATGGCACAAAAGCACGTAAGACAATAACGGTCAAAGGAATAATAATAACAATAATAATATAAATTAAGGATAAACAGGCAATAACACAAGCAGTGTGCCTACTAAGAGCTTTTGCATTACAGAAATCATCTAAGAAGTAACAACCTAAGTTAAATAAATATTTTTTTAACTTCCAACGAAATAATTTATAACTACTTCGACTTTAACTTGTTAGATAAAACATTAAAAGTTTGCATGCAAGAAGCTAATTTTTTTGAAAACGAGCTTTTGTGTCGTTGTGGTAACAGATAATCCATATTCTCAAATTGTAATCACAATCCGTGGCTATCAGCACCAAAATTCCTGCTTATACTATATGTCGAAACAGACTAATAAGAAATGTTAAAGCATCGTAAAAGGGTTAACATTTTGAGACCGAAATATTCTCCTACAAGATTGAACGCAAGGAGACTAAAAATATTAATAAAGCCTTTTTCTGTAATAAAATATTCGATAGTTGCTGACCCACAACCCCAGTGAATATCCAAAGGTCATCTTGGAGTAAAGTTAGAGTAATTAATAAATTTTTGAGTACGTTAAGCTACATGATCTTTTAAGATTAATAAGAGCGAACACCACTCACCAATTCTCACACAGAGATATCAATGTTTTGAAAAATGAGATCCACAAGGAGGTTCTCCTCAACGGCATCCCAGTAGTTTTACAGTTTGAAGCAAACGGACAACTACTATTGTATAAGTTAAACTTGAAACTGATTTTGTGTTTTATTCTGGAAAACAACAATGCATCTTGTCTTATCATGTTAAATTAAACGATTTTGGGAAAGCCATTGACACAAACGGTTGTAC
>RXPK01001352.1:0-48055 GCA_004143645.1 Protaetia brevitarsis | reverse complement strand
TTTCTAAAGTAACTCAAATGAATTCGCTCAGTTAGTAACAAATACGTTTTTTAATTAGTAATTCCAAGTTCTGCAATATAATTTTAACAAAGAATTAAATTAAAAAATTTTAAAATTTCCGCGTTTTCAAGACATTTATCTGTGTAATTCTATGCTTAAAGGACGGGTCATTTCATTCATTTATTAAATGAGTTAGGGTGGGCACTTAAAGTCTAGGTACTTGAGCTAGGTGCTCATTGTACCATCCCTAGTAAGTCTCTTGTTTCCACTCGAGCAGCTTGGTGTTCTCTATAAAGCCCAGTATCTTGCTCAGTGGAAACTTGATAATCTTCGAGGGCTCCAATAGATCTCTCCCGAAATACTTCTGCTTGAGTACCTTCAATTCCTCACATGTGCAGGGTACATGTAAACTCGTTTCTTCCTGTATTTCACATCTTCTGAACCACGGTTCGCTTACTCACCCCAGTAATGGTTTTAGATTATTTAAATGACGGGTAAATCAGTATGTGCAACATTTGAAGGTAAAAATTACATGGTATTCGGTTCGTGCCGTGAATACATATACTACATACATACTAGTAAAATTAGAGCTGCCACCTTAAAAGGGTTCTCCACCAGTGCTCGCAAACTGGTCGGCGGTTTGATACAAAATTTCTAACCAAACAATTTCACGAACATGTTAAAATGAAATTTCATATATGCATATTAAAATTTACATGCGAATTAAAATAATACCTTTATTTTTTAGGTTGATATGGGCGCAGAATACCTTTGGAGGGAGCAAATCGGCATCAATCAATCAGGCATTGCTCATCAGTTTTAGAATGGGATGTTGAATTTGGTTGTAGTACTTTGAATTATGGAGAATGGCTTATGGACAGGAACATATCTCGGGCATATCGTCGTTGGAGGATATTACCCAACAATTATGTAGGTAAAATGTAGGTAAAATTATGATGAACTTTGTTTAAAAATAACCCTGATTTTAGATTGAACTTTGGAATAAACAGGATTTTATCAAAATAGCCGTTAAATTTTATAAAAATTAATCGAAACACGTCCAACTCTCACGGAGATTGACTAGTGAATGCTTCCGAATTGAAATTTTCTAACAGACATCGATAGCGATTGTCTTCGCAAGGGCTGCAAACTGCCCTAGAAAAGTCCATTAATTTTACCGATGTGAGGGTAATATAGGATATTTAATATATGAGAATGCCCATGTGACCAAATGGAGCTATGAAATGTTTAAACTAACTTGAAATAAATAATTATTGCAAAATTATGGAATCATCTTACATTCATTATAAAATAAATCACGGGAAAAACACATTTGAAAAATTACATTACAAATTACAACGTTAATTAACAATCTTAAAAATATTCCTGCACAAAATTCTTGCATTTTCTCACCAAAAGTGGAGAAACTTTTTTCAAAATCGGTAACTTTGTCACTGCAGAACTTGATAGATGTAGACAATTCATCATATTTACTGTGTAATGGTTTAAAATCTGTACTAATTTCTCCTATAGCTCGATCAAACTAGGAGAAGTCATCGCATCAGCCGATTGACTCTCAGTATTGTCGATAATGATAGATTTATCCCCAGTTTTAGAGCTGCAGTCACGGCATTTCTAAAACACCCTTCCGGACATTATCAAATTTTGTTAATTCACGCTTAATTCCACGCACTTAGCATGGAAAAAAGGGGCATATTCCGTTATATTGTAATCTAGGTGACTTCTTGTTGATATTAGAAATGCATACTCTACATATGCGACTCATCGCGAGCAACTGACCGGTCCTCCTATGGGCACAGGTGACGGACGGCAAACAAGGACGGCACGAGGCCAAGGGTCACCAAGGCACTATATGGTACAAGAAATCGCATAAACGGATTTATAATATTAATGAAATTTCCTTAATGGGGTGCTAAATCACTTCCCGCCAAGACAATCACATTCGCAGTTATC
Organism: Protaetia brevitarsis; assembly: GCA_004143645.1. NCBI lineage: Eukaryota > Metazoa > Arthropoda > Insecta > Coleoptera > Scarabaeidae > Protaetia > Protaetia brevitarsis. The sequence continues at coordinate 46,081 of RXPK01001352.1, read as the reverse complement.
TAACACAAATGATAGCGATTCAGAGAAAATTGATATTACAGTGGAGCACCAAAACCGTGTATATTCTTAGTGCGTATGAACACCCTTCTACCTGAACATATTCTCTGAGACTTCCTTGTTCACTATGGGTAGTTATCACTGAACACTTATGTAATGGTGTTTTGAATCTGCCCTGCTACGAATTCCGGGTTTATTGTGCTGCTTATTTTTCGCTGAATCCTTTTCAGGCTGTAATTCTTCAAGTTTCAATTACAGGTTCATGACCCCTATACTAAAATTGATGTACCTTTGATATGAGCAGCTCTAATGTTATATATATTACCGCTTTCCTTTGTGAATTTATGGAAGTGAGTTCACTGCCCACATTTACTACCTCTAAATTATTTGTCATAACAAATTGAAGCAGAGATTCACCTCTGGGGTTGTTGTTGCTGCTGTCCAAGGTCGTGTGGTCCGCATTTGCATCACAAGTAGCAATCCACTGCCTCCGCTGCTTATCATTAAGTCTTTCACTTCCGGGGTTGGTGGTGGTAGTGGGGATCATGAAAAAAAAAATATGCTGATTCGATAATTAAATCCCTCGACATATTCTTGCCCATCGACCTAATTCTCACTGCGACCAAGTCGCTGAAACAGAAGTTAGTTAGAAGCAATATTTTAGGATTTTCTTTAAACAATGCAGTTTCTGAAAACATTGTAGGTTTTACTGTGAGCCAGTTCTCAATCGATACCGCCCAAACCCCTTACCTTGCCCCTGTAAACCAGGGTTCTTGTATGAGTGCAAGATCGAAGTTTTTCATTGTCACAGCAAGTGTTCCGCCTTGCTATGTTGAAAGTTCGCCTGGATAACCCTTATATTGGCCAGCGAAGTCTTTTAGGATTTTGAGTTTAATCATTCCGAGCTTAAAGAAAGCTCGGTAGGTACTAGTTCTTGGCATCGCAAACGATTGCTCGTTAATGGAGAATACCATGCATATAACATCCTTCTTCACTCTTATGATAAGCAGCAGCCAGCCTCCTATTCGTGGACCTAGATTTTTCTTCTCCAGACGTGTTCTAACCATCTCTACTGATTCTTCTTTTTCTGGGATTATAGCTGCACCCCTTTACCTCTATGGAAATTCGCGGGATTCAACTGCAGTTAAATCCGCGCCGTCCAATAATCCGGCATGGTTGTCATGGCCTCCATGAAACAAGTTTGGTTTTGGTGCCTTCATTGTGGCAGGTTATCCGAAGGACTCCTCCACTAAAAGCGGTTCTCATAAATTGCAGCGAATTATTGCGTTCAGTCAAGGCTTATCTCCACTCATCCATCGCATTCACGAGCTTTTCCTAGATTAGATCCGCTAGTCTTAATTCAGGATTTTTTGCCGAGATCTTTTCATGTTGCCCTCGACCGCCTTCTTTTTACTCTCAGTGATCCGACTTCCGCCTCCCACCTTGGGTTTCTGCTTTGTTTGCTTACCGGTCTGGTTGGTACCTTCCGTCTTGAATCTTTAGAGTTACGGCGACCTGATTTCTGCTCGATCCGCGTATCTTCCTCCATTTTCCGTTGCCTTCTCAGTTTTCTGATTTGGGCCCCCAATAGTCTTTTTTTTTTTGCTTCAAGCAATAATCCTAAAAGTATTTTAGGGAACCTCAAGGATTGACTAGATGGTTTAGAAAATTCGGAAATTATTGCTAGATATGCTAGAACAAAATCATGAAACTAATTAAGAATGTAAACAATCATGTACAATTAAATTGTTATGAAGATATGAAAATTTATAAAGATTTACGAACTTCAAATTCCTGCCTTATAGATTGTTAAGTCAGGAGAAAAGAAAGAAAAGATTATAGGAAAGTTCGTGATTAGTTAAGCATGATCACAACCAACCATGGCCGTGGTCACTGTACCATGTTATTTGCGGTATAAATAAGGATAACTTTAATGTAGTTATCTAGTTCAGTGTTATCGCTAATGGCAATTCCTATTGAAAAGTACATACGTTCAGTATAATGAAATTTGTGGTAAGGTGTTTTAAAACATGTAAAGTTAACAATCTCCACAACAACACGACTTTGGTATTTTAAGGGTCTTGTAACACCCTGTCTGATATGTAAAAAAGTAAACATAATAGACCCCCAAAACTGAACCTTTCTTTATATATCTTATAAACTACTTCAATAAGTAACTAATTTAATTAAAAGAGACGTGGGAATAAAAATGATATTATAATTTCATTATGCCGGTATATACACCTTAAAAAAAAAACAAAGTAGTCAATTTTAAAATTGTGGTCGAAGCCTTCCCCTAGAACGTAACACATTGCCAATTCAGGAAGAACTTGAAGGTAAAAACTTTTTAATTAAGTCAGTTATGTCTTTAACGAGTGCATATTGATCCCCTTGGAACATAAAAGTTTTATTACGTATGTTCAACACTTGTTCTTAATAGAAACACATAAAAGTGAGAGAAAGTGAAGGGTCTTTATTAAAATTTACGAAATACAACCTGTTATTTTCACAAAAGTTTATTTCAAATGTGATATTTTTGGTAGCAAAATTGTAAATTAGAAAATTTAAAGGAGTAAGCTCTAAGATTTCTGGATCTTATTCAGTCTTTGGCGTTATAGTGTTTTTTAATTGCATTATACAGCGCAATTATCCGTTTCTTAACCTCACAACCGCGTACGTAGGAAGTAAAATATTTAATACAACTTATGAAAATTAACTAATTAACCAGATTATTGCACGCGTAATATAACGCCCTAAACTTGGCGTTACTTATCTTCCTTCCGTCATCTACTATGCACACAGCTTAACATTTTTCTTACTGTTTTAGCATAAATCTACTTAGGTGTTTGTTGCGTGAACATAATTGTTAGTGTTGGGGACGGTGAGCGTCGGTTTTAAGTAACCCTCCGTAAAGCTCTTCCAAGTTTGTGCAAGCTCTTCTGAAGTTCTGAAATTCTAAGTTCCTGAACAATTAATTGATTTGCATTGTTCGAACAGATCGACTAATTCCCTTAAAAACAGTGCTGTTTAATGTTAAAACTTTTAAGTGAGTGATCCATGCTTCCGTTTAACAAAAAGAAAAACTTAAAAATTGATTTTAGTTAACTGAGAAATATAAGATATGGGTATGGTTCAATATAACAAACACACTTTTCCCAACTATCGATTTCACAGCTATTACCTAAACGTTATTAAATTTGGAGAAAACTGAATTCTCCAGGTATGCCACTCATATATGCATCCCGTTCAAAGGTAAATGAATATGGTGGGTTATCAAGCGGCGCATAATGCGAGTAGTTGAATATATACTGTCTAAATTCAATTCATTCAATTCAAAGATTACCGTTTTTATATGAGACTGTAAAACCATCATTCGAAGAATTATCTTGTTTCTATAATCTGCCTAAGTTTACAATTTTTAAGTAGGGTATTTACTTATCTCATAGATCCTCTATCTTCTTTATCTGAGCTTTCAATATATGAAAATGCAAAAATACATTGGAAGGTTGTTGCTAAGTTGATATAAATGTACAAAACCATCTGAACTTTTATTATGTACTAATTGTATATAGGATATCATCAAAAAGAAAATGTTTAGCGATTTAATGGCCAAGTGCAGTAATAGTAAAGAAACCTACGTCGTAATTGTAATTAGCTATTGTTACGGTTCAAATTGAACTTAGCGCGTTTGATCGCCGATTCTATCACCAATAAGAACGTACGCGCGTAGGTCGTTTCTAGTTTCACATCCCCGACTTAGCCAATCAGCGTAGGAACTGCAGCGTCCTTCCGTCTTCATCACTTGCGAAACAACCTTGAAAGCGAGCAGACGCTTAGGTATTCGACTGTATTCGAATCGCAATATTAATTTGTTGTGTTCTGTGAAGTTTTGGATTAAGTATATTACCCCATTTGAAGGGATATTAGTTTTGTGATCGATAATTTGATGTTTTTATTTTATCACACCTTATGAGGATTAAGAAGACCTGATTTGTTCTTTTCATTCGAGTGCTCACGGAATTTTTCGCTTTCTTTGGCATTCGTCTGATTACCGTGTTATTTATTTAGATTGTTATTACAACCACCTACTGTTACTACCAATTGTTACTACTACCTACTGTTTACCAACCGCTGTCGGAATTACCTACTGTTTGTACCCACCGTTGAAGAAGCCATTCATCAATATTAACCTCCTACTGGAATTAGTCACCGACCATTTGGCATAGAAGATCAAAGTACAAGAGCATAACCTTCTTTCGCTCCACCGTAGGAACACAATCCTTTTAGGATACAGACGCACCCCCAATATTTTTGGACATTGCAGTAAGTAACTACCTTGAAAGCGGGTATCCTCGACAAGCTCCTTACCCCTGCCAACTCATCGATAAGGTACAAACTTTCATCTTTAGTCTTCGGACCTTATTTTTAAGAGTAATTAGATTCACTGTAGCTGTCATCAATGTAAAAGCGAACCTATATTTTGAGTCAATTTTAAATAATTTCAAAATTTTATTTTTTTTAGTTTGAGACCGTGTTTTGTAATCGTTATAAATATATTTCGTTACTTATTTTAATACATATAATACATTCATTTTGCACACATACGTTGTCGTAATAATTTTAAGAACTTTAACGGTGGGATTCTCTGCATATCTGTAGCGCTTGTATAGTTATCCGCAGATCTATAGGTATCTAAAATATATGCTTACAGACTTGCACATAACCTTATAGGTCCTACAGATGTGCATGGAATCCCAACATAAATCACATGAAATTTGTGTATAGTCATTGCATAAATTTATTTGTGGCTCACCAGGAATTCCTAACGGCATATGTATATTAAAGCTTGTATTTTTAATAATATATTTCTGTGAAACACATTTATTCTACCTTTATAATAAACCGAACTTTATTATATTTATATGAGAGTTTTATGACCTTATTATAACATTTTATTGGATTTAAATTTAATGGACTTTAGCCAATTTGCGGTTACTTTTTCTCTTTTATCTGCGGACTTAGTGTCATTAGGTTCTTGGTGCTTTGTTATTAAATTTGGTATGCTGCAGTATTTTATCTGAGCCTTAGCATCCATAAACCGAGATTTAAACCACCACCTTAAGATAGCCCACTCCCATCTCCATTGAGCTACGCCATCAGCATGCTGCTCCTCCTACAGCAGATACACCGTCACTGGGAATTTAGTCCCGCTTGTCGCAGCTGTTGAGCGAAGAATTGACTTTCTGAGTCGACAACAGGTAGATGATCTCCTAGATTGCCCGCAGGTTACGCTTTTTATTTTGGTTGCGTTTAGGATTGGTATTCAAGATTTTCGGAAATTTTACAGTTCGCGGCGATTGCAACATATTGTTGTTTAATTCTTTTTCTAAAAATGCAAACTTCCGTCAAAGTCACCCATAAGCACAGTTATTGGCTGACTGAGTGTTTCCTACAAGACCGCACTCAGTTCAAGTCATTTATAGGAACTAAATTGCATGGAAAGCTGTAACAATTAGGACTATAATTTATTTAACAAATCATTCTTAACTCTTTCTTTCTGTCTACAGTGAGACATGTTGAGGATGTCATCGGACATAATTTATGTATTATTACGACCATTTCGTCAGGCTGATATACTTCCGAACATAGGTGACAATTATTATGCTAATAAGTGTCAGAATAATTAAATGAGAATTTAAGATCGAAATCTCATTATTAACGTGAAGATATTTGATAGATTGTTGATCCGAAACTACAATGTTTACATATAAAAAATTACAATAATTGTACGACGAAACCACTATATATGTGTTAATTAACTAACGATAATTAATAACTAGGTCACATTAAAATACATATGTGTAAAACTCGGTTGATATCATGCATGTGTTTCGCCTTATCAAGGATCTTCAGTGCAACTGGTCAACTTAAAGTATTATATGGAGAAATTCGTATGTATACTTAACAAATGAAACAATAATTGAATAAGAATTTAAGATGAAAGTCTCATTAAATAATTCTTTCACGTATTAAATAAGTATATGAATTTCTCAGTATAATACATTAGATTGACCAGTAGCACTGAAGATTCTTGATAAGGTGAAATATATGTATGCTAAGATCAACTGATGCGAGTGTTACACACATTTTTAATGTGACGTATTTGCTAATATTACCCTCCATTTCTAAAGGACATTGGAAGCTGTGAAAAAAGAATAGATATGATTTTTGTAAGTTTAAAATTTGTATACTGGTTTCAGTAATAACAATACGTAAATCTTGAGGGATGTTGAAGATGTCGCTCGCATAGAGATAAAGGCAAGGTGGGCGACGTAAGCCAAACCACTAAGGGTAATAGGTGAAGAGAATCGAGGGTTAGAAAGACCTAACGAAGAGTAATACACCACTGCAAACCCCGAGGAAACCCAATGAATGTTTCAGCAAGGTAATACAGAAACATTATCTTGAAGAAACAATGAATCGAGAGTAGATGGATCTGATTCAAAAACGATTCATGATTGCGATGTACGATTGATCAATGAGGAGGATCAAGTTCGTGCAATTCACGAAGAAAACCTTCACTTCAACAGCCAAGAATCTAGTTCAAGACAAAGGCATCCCATCGAATTGAAGGGCGCGGATTTCACTAATACTATATCTATGGACCTTCCAAAGAAGCCAACAATGCTTGAATTTAGGTCAACAGGAACCAATAGGGCAAGGTAAGGAGTCTGGGGTATTATAAACTGGTTTATAGTACATAGAACCTCCAAAGTATGATACTGGTGTTAACCAACTTTGGTCGCAGACGAAATAGGACATGGGAAAAGAATATGTGGAAGGATTTAATTATCAAATTGACATAGTTAACTTCACGGCCATGACTTATACCAATAAATTAATAAGATAAGATTAACAATGGAGCTTATATTTATAACAGATTTAAACTTCAGTCTAAAGGCCACAGCAATAAAAGAATTGACTACAAAAAACTAAGAGGCTGCAGTGTTTCCGAAGACTCTCCTACCAAGCAAAAAAAAATCTCTGTTAAATTCGAGTAGGCTATTTTTCGATGTAATAAATATGAAAAACAAGAAAAATACGTACATATTTTCATTATATGAATGCCCACTAAGCATGTGTTTAACACTTTTTGAAAAGTTTATTATGGAGGCAAAGTTTTTTAAAAGTTTTCATTAAAAAGTAAGAGTATTTGACACATGAAAACTAGATTTTTAAATGTGAGAAATTAAAAAATGGTCCTATCTCGCAATACATTTTTGTGTAAATTAGTAGCTGCCGGTTTCGAGTCTAGTGGCTCTGCTTCAGACAGAGTGAATAAATCCTATTAAAAATTGTAAAAAAAGAAGTAAAATGCATCTAAATATTGCACAATTTTAGTTACATTTTACATTTTGACAATTTTGAATAGGATTTATTTACTCTGCCTGAAGATCAGCCATTAGGTTCGAAATCGAAAACTACAAAGTAGCTCGCACAGAATCAAAAAAAATATTTTTTCAAACATATTTTCTTACTGCTAGGCACTCTTATTTAGAGTGAGAAAACTTTTCTTTTAGATTATACTTTACATTAAAATACGTTTCGTTTTTCTCCTCCATAACTTAGTTTTTTTTTTAAATAGCTTTTTTATTTAATGTTTCAAACAGAATAAATAACACTGCGTAGGCTTTCACGGCCGGTGTAACTATAACTAACAGCTTCTTGCGGGTTTCGCCGTGTGTCAAAACTTTCGCTCGACGTTTTGCTGTTCATACTGACAGCTTCTTCAGGATAACTGAACTGGAGTTCAGATAACTGGAGCTGTCAGTATGAATAGCGAAACGTCGAGCGAAAGTTTTGACACACGGCGAAACCCGCAAGAAGCTGTTAGTTATAGTTTCAAATAGAATGTTGCTTTTCTTTGCGTAAGGCAAGATTCTTTTCTTAATAAAATTATGTTAATGAATTATAAATAAATAATAAAAATTAAGGAATTTTCGGAAATCGTTGCATGTATATAGGTTGATAACTACCACTTAAAACAGTTTTTTGTTTAAATTAAAATAACGAGCGAAAACTCTGCAGGGAAATGTATTGGAGGTTGTTTCAGAGCGAAGACATTTATCTCTCATATTATCATAGTATATATATCATGAAACATTACTCTTTGCACTCAGGCCAGGATATTTCTGAACATATATCAATGGTAAAGTTATCCTTTTTTATGAGTAAGTTACCTCACACAGAAAAATAATACGGTAAAACTAAACAAAGATTAGATGTAATACCTAGTTTATTTAGTTAAAAAATAGCTAAACAATTGAAATTGTTAAAATATCTATTTATAATTAGTTGTTTTTGCTGTTGGACTTATCTACAAGAATAGTCAAATAAGCACTATTTTTTAGACATTCTATATAAAAAAAAATGTTATTTTTATATATTTTATTTATTATAATTCGACTCTAGCTATTTCGGATAGGTGTTTTACAATTTCTTTTAGGCACATTTATTATTTTTTTCTGTCTGATTCGGCTACACACATAAAACTTTTAAAACTAGAAGCACGGATACATAATACAGCTTATATTAATAAATGTATGGTAATGTGTGATACCTAAATACTAGAAATAAATAAAAGATATAAAGCCATTAAATAGAAAATTATTCAAGCGTTTCACATAAAAACGGTTTCAATTTAACAACAAATGCTTTATCAACTAAAGTAATTAACCTAATGGGTGGATACTTATATCATCTTTTATAGTGTCGCAAGTTACAATATTCGTCATTTTAGTGTTACTTGTTCTACTATGAAAAAAGTTTACTACATATATCTTACCTCACATTTAGTAGAAGATAACTTCTTAACCTCACCTTCTGTCTCTTCGTACAGGTTCAACGTCAATGAAACATTGTTAGTAAGCCATAATTCTCATTAACGTTTCTGTCACTTCTCAATGAAACCTTCTAGGTACTGACGGCAACGTAAATTTTGCAATTATAATATTATTTAATAAAGAGAGGAAGTCTTAGAATGTATATCTTCAAATAAACTTATTATAGTATTAACAGTAAAATTAGTAGGCTATATAAACAAAATACGACCATACTAGATTATATTTGTTTTTCAAAGAAAGATAATTTCAACGTTTGATTATAATAGGTTTTGAAAATCCTGACTTAATTAAAAGAAAAATATTACCAACTTCCTTTACTTTCTAAATCCACTTCACCCATAACCAGTACGATTAAAAGTCATATATGGTCATCCATGGTTAACTATTTCTTCCTGCATCCAACTTTTTTCTTTAAAAGTCTGTTCATTTAGATTATTTTAATTTTGAGCTCCTTGCCTTGTTACTTACTTTTAAAATCTTCTATTAAATGAGAGAGTCCAATCTCAACAACAGTTTCATTTTGTTAGCTATTTTTTTAAATTGAGATTTAGGAAATTCTTTTTAAAAACAACATTGTTAAGTGATGTTATGAATGAAGTGTGTCAATTACTTTTGGGTGTATTTGTAATGCATTTTTACGATGGTTACATTTTCTTGTTCTACATACAATCCACGTAATATACTTTAATATTTTAGTATTCTAGCCCACGTAGGTTCAATATTTCATGAGCATTATATCTTTTAAATTATTCACCCTAATTTACTCCGGAAACAATTATTATTTTATGTTCTCTATGCTGATACCACCCTTGTACAATATACTGAATTATGAATGCGCATAGCAGATGAAACTATATAGTTAAAAACAATAGCGGTGAAATTCTATTTTTGTACTACATTATTTTTTTTGCAAAGCACATATTATAATTACACAAAGTAATAGGGGATCAGTGTTCAAAAGTGGTTTAGAGTGCGGATTACCTGTGCTACTTTATGCAATCCAATCAGAATATTTAAGTAAACGATATTGCGTTACATGGCTACCCGTCTTTACTGGTGTGGTAAACTATAGGTACCATGTTCATTTTAAAAGTAATGCATTGCAGATTGGGTGTCGCAACGAAACTTGTAACATTGACTATAGCCTAACAAAAAACGACGATGAAATTTTAACTGAAAAGCAAATTGTGGGCATTTTTGTGGGGATGAGGATCTTGAATTAACGCAAATTTAACTTTCCATGGAATAAATAAATTTATTGATAACTTAACCACCTTTAAACAGCGCCAGCCCCAACCTTTCGTACCAATTTTAATAAGGACTACCCTCTTTAAAATAATGGCAACCACGCACTAATAACAGGAAAAACTAATACGGTGGATTTATAGGCACTCAAACTTAATATGTAATCGACCATTTCCGAAAGATAATGGCTAATTTGTGAACTTATAGCCGTTTTACTTAAAATATTCATTAATTGTTGTAATGTCTGAACTTTGGAACATAAAGCAGTATGTAAACTGTTTAAATTACATGCTATAATCATGGACTATTTTCGTTTATATTTGATTTTCCTGATTCCGAGTAATGAGTGACCTTCTCCTAAGCACCAATTACCGTTATCTAGGGTATCATTAAGCGTCCTCGCTATCCTTTTCATTATGTTTTAAAGGATTTATGTTTCGACATATACTGCCCTCGTTATGTAGTTGTGAATATTCATGCCAAGCATATAGGAGTGCAAAGGATTCAAAATTGTTTTCGTAAATGCGGCACATCAAAATATTTTCCATTGCCCCTACTATTTATTCAACTTGTACATTAAATAACCATTGTTGTTTATATCGATTGTACGTTAGCTATATTGGCTTACCTCGCACTAAACTAGGGGGAGAATATTATTCCAAGCAAGTAGTTTCATGGAAGCTATTTTTGTTATTACAGAAGATAATGAACATTATTTACATAATCGTATGGTGCTCTACCTACTTCCCATGTTGATTTACCGTTGGGTAATTACAATGAAATTCATGCTTGCGTTATGTCTAGTTTTATTGGTACGGGAATCTTTAATAATTGTACAGTGTAAAAATAAAATATATTGTATTGTAAAATCTTTTGAAAATTGCAAGAAAAGAATTTACGGGAGTAAATTAATATTATGTGATAATATTTTGCGATTAACTTGGAAAACAGAAAAGGATGTATTTTTGTCGTTTTATAACAAAAATCTGCAAAAAAACGCTGCATCAAATGCTTTTCTTGTCACGTTTATTGCAAGTTTTCTTTATTTTTCTTTTTTGTGCACGATAAACTTGCTCGAAAACTATGTTTTGCTATCTCTTTAACTCTCCTCGGATCTCTTAGAAACGCAGTCTTAAGTACAATTAATGTCTGCTCGTATTGTACAGGGTAATCCACTTTCATTCATGTTCACGTGTTTTCAAAATTTTAGTTTATTTTATCTTTTTCTTTACGCAGTTCCCGAGTGTGAACAGTTGTTTTCAATTTTTCGAATTTTTTTCTTTGTAATCGGTAGAAGGTGTGAATATCTGTCATTAAATGCACGACATGTTATATTTAATACTTTGTTACATTCTCCATGAATGTTGAAAAAATTAAAGATTTTGCTCTCCGAGCAGTCGTTTCTATTCATATTGCGTTGTTCAAAAATGTAATTACGATGGCATACACACACACACTTATGGTTAGACAATGAATTTGACGTTAATTCCATTCAGAGCCATCTGCGAACATTAAGCGTAGAGCTACTTAGATTGTTCAACAAAGAGTTGCTCATATCTCAAAATCTATTAAAGATAGGTATAGGGAGTGCTGATACCAAATGATAGGGGATGGTATTTACTTCCCAATTGCGAATTAAAATACATGCTGTTCTATTTAAAAAATTGAGTTTTCTGCATTCGAAAATATGTCACTTTGTTTCTCAGTTTTGAACACTCTGTACATTAGAATGCGAAGTGTGCGTACCATTTCTTAGAGTTAGTCTTAGAGTACATCTACATTCATAACATAGCAAATTTGAAGTCTCTACTTGCAGTATTAACCGAGATATTAATTTCTGAATAAGGCAATGATTATTACTAAAAAAAAAAGAAAATCTTAAATTACTCAAAAACGGCAACATGTAGCTACAGGAATAGCTAATAAAAGCTGACGTATTTATGGTCGTAGAATCCAAAAATGAGTAAAAAATTATATCATTCTATTTAAATTAACAAAGTTGACATCCATTTCCGGTCAACCGGAAGTATTGAAAGTATTTTACATTTATAATTCCAATCGAACAGTTAATGGTGCCAAAATCTCTAATATAAGTAAATAATAGAACATCATAAACTTTTAATGGACCACTTACGTGGAATACCCGTATACAGTTACAAGAGTATCCATGGTAAGTACATGCAGTAAATTGTATAATGTGAGTGAATTATAAATTTAACTCGTCAACAACATTTCAAAGTGTACTGGAGTGCTTCATTTACGAAAAGGCTAAATAATTACAAATCATCCTAACTTCATGCTACACTTAAGGGTTATACTATATGTATTCCAAAATAATTGAAATGTTCCTACTCTAACTAAATAATATCCTTATGATTCTTAATAACAAAAATATAATACAGTACCCTCGCAATTATGTGAATACTGCTTTATATGAAACGCTGAGTTGCAACAAATAACTACCAAAAGATATGATTACTTCACATAATCGCGAGTCTATTGTAAATCGATCAACTATCAGTTGTTATTATATTTGCGCCCATGGAACAACTTTAGTTATCTCGCAGCATTTGCCAAGGACTATAGGAAAATCATGGCAAAAACTTTACTCTGGGAAAAAGTCCCAGACCTTGTTACTGATAGCCGGCAAATATTACTATGCTTCTGAGTGCTCAAGAAGCAGCCTCTACGTTTCCTTACGTACATCATGAATTTGAACTTGAAACAGGATAGAAGTAATGATATAAAACCAACAAAACAACAACAGTACCTAATCTAATACTTAAAAATAACTTAATTCCAATTATTCTAACTAATAGTCATTAAACTAAAAATTTATATTTTAAGTATTTATTTATATACCATAACCATGATAAAAATTATAATTTAACACTAATTTAGACCACTAAAGAGTATAAAATATTCATTCATAAATATGTACTGCTGTGTACTGACTGAATTTGAAAAATGCAAAATAAATATTAGAAATGAAAAATTAAATTAGCTAGCTCAACGGAAAAAATCATAAAAGGGCGCAAAAGAACAATTAAACTCAGAGTTACCCTCGCGAATCAAAACTTGAAACCAACCGCAAAAAGTAAAATGTGGGTGAAAGAAATCTGACTTTCTTAATTACCCCAAAAATTGAAAAGGTTTAAATTAAAATAAAAGAACAGAATTTTGAATGACGTTAAATAACAATCAAAAATTTTATTAAAGAGAAGAAAACATTAACTATAATTAGCAGAAAAAAAAACCTTGAACAGATGGTTCTGGTCGAAATCAAAAACTGCTCGAGGTTCTAAATTACAATAGGACTCGACCGCTGCGTACAGCGAAGTCGCACGGAGATAAAAACAACTGAACACTTAACAAAATAAATCATACAATCAATTCATTAACTTACGGACTTATTTAATGCGTGATGTTTAAAACTTTGTAAAAAAAACTTTGGTTTTCGGAAAACGTTTATAAACAAATGTAAAATAATAGCAAAAAAAGGGCAAACTTTTGAAGAACAACCGGTGAATTTGATGGGTCGATGGGCTGACGGGCAGGCTTGGACGGGCCGGACTAACAAATGCGACGAACCAAACTACTAGCAAGTCGGAGCGGGCCGAGTTGGGCCGAGATAAATACCAAAATACGCAGCTCTAGTGGGAATGCGTTCGCCAATTGCTGAAACCTAACCAATCTGCAGGCCTACACGGCTGACATCGTAATACTTTTAAGAGATTCACGTAAGAAAGATATTTTCGCTGCATACGACAGGTAATTAATGTCACTTGTAGCGAGTGCAGCTGGGAAGATCTGAACATCAGGAAGAGGAGAGTGGATCACTTAGCGCATCCGCTCTCTAAGATGTAAATCTTGCATTCGCGAGTAAGGTAAAATATCTAGATAGTCCGTTCATATGCAGCAATATGCATATCAAGCAAACCAATATCCAGAACTTGCAATAAACAATCTGGTCTATAGAATTTCGAACTTGCCAAAGAATGAATTTGTGAACATATTTAATAATGCAATTACTGCACTCCTATGCAAGATTTATGTATTTGACGTGTGAATTTTGATCACATTTTTTCAGATTCTCAGTTTACTTCATCCAAGATTTTTATTTGTTTATAAATTATGAAAAAAATTAAATATTTTTTAGCGTAGCATATCCATGAGATTACAACCAAACCACGGAATCACTTTAACCTTTAGCTGCAACCACCTTACCTTCTCTCTTCATTGCTATAAGCCAATCACGTTAGCGTTCATTATCGCAGTTCCTCCAGCAGTTTATCTGTATGTTTGCAGATAATCTAAAGTATCTACAAATGTAGTCCCGAAGACACTAACTTGGAATCAGCATTTTGGAGAAGATTGCTCATAAGGCCAAGTAATCCTTACGAACCTATTCGTCAAGTCCATCTATGTGAAATTTTAGAGGCTATCCCGAGAGTTTATCCATTAGCATTATGCGATGGTAGTACGTTCAATCATTATCTATAGAGAAATAGCATGGCCGCAAAGAACGTGGCAAGTTAGTGCCCTAATAAAACTTATAACCGTGCAAAGGACAACTGTGCACATTGCTGTGAAAAGGTCGATCCTAGCGAATTAATTGTCATATACTCACATTAGTTTGGCGAGATGTTTCGAAATGATAACTTCGGATAGGATGCTCGAAATGGCATCGAGCATTATGTGTAGTAATGGTCGATACATTCTTCAGTACCTCCTTATCAACCAAAGGGGACAGAAATGCAACTAAAAAACTCTTACGCAGGCCACATACCTGTTGGTTTGCTGATTATTCGAAAAGAAAGTAAGGCGCGGGCAATTCAGAAGTCTGAAAGTACTATACCTTTGGGCAGTACGCATCCATTTTTCATTCCTCTTTTCTTTTTTTTCAGGAAGCAGAAACTCTTCTAAGGAGGGGTACTGGCGACCTATTTCAAAGGTCAGAACCTAGCAAATCAATTTCTGGGTAAGTTAGAAGGTGTTCCAATGAGAGAGTGCGTTTTACTTAACCATGTCAGAACCAAGTAACTACTTCGTAAAACTGTCAAAGACTCTTGA
This sequence comes from Protaetia brevitarsis, assembly GCA_004143645.1. Taxonomy (NCBI): domain Eukaryota; kingdom Metazoa; phylum Arthropoda; class Insecta; order Coleoptera; family Scarabaeidae; genus Protaetia; species Protaetia brevitarsis. The sequence continues at coordinate 30,863 of RXPK01001352.1, read as the reverse complement.
GACTGCAAGCCCGTGTGTTTGCAGATCAAGGAGACAATAGTGCACATTTTCCGTCATCGTCCTGATGTCATGGGAAAATTTGGAAAGGTTAATTCAAGATAACCTGATCTCATTCAACAACATTTTGAGCTTCCTTAAGGGCCTTGATATTAATATAACAATACAGGTGCTATCTGTCGCTCTCAATACTCTCATTACCAATTGTAGACTCTTCTAGATGACGAAGTCGTGTATCTCTTTCTTTTTTAAGCTTTGTTTCTGCAGTATCTCAAAGGTTTGGTAAACTTTAGGATAACGCCGCCTTTGCAATAAGCTTTAACGGAATGAGTTTTCCTTGTATCAAATCAGATCAGCAATCCCGACAACGAAAATCGATATACCGGTTTCAATGAAAGTGCTTTAAAAGGCAGTTAATCGGCTTAGGGATTTCTAATAGTTCCTAGATCATTAAATGCATATTTTTTTATTTCATTTTTTTATTCTTAAACTATGACTCTTCTTTATCAATATTCTCAAATAATACTGCTTGATGTAAAACTTATGACAAGCAAATAATAATATTACCTCCTAAGTGGAAAACTATTAACATTAAAAAATTATTTATAGTTTATATGTTACCCGATGACACAATTTAGTAAACTACCGTTTATGGAGTTCCAGTGCAATGGAATAAATAATATCTCAGGATATTTACGCACTGCAAGCGACCATAATTTTAATGGTGAAACATCGAAGGACACCGTTTTATATGCGCGATATTAAGAACAAAAACACACAGCTTGGCTACGGTAAATTACAATGCATTGTATGTAAATTACACGGTACACGCCATAGCAGCGAAGGTATGGATGTATCACATTTATTCCATATACTGCGACACTATTATTTCTTTATCGCGTCAAACTATCGAAGTACACGGAGAGAAAATGTGGGATAATATAAATATCTTATTAAGGGAAATAACGGTAATTGTGGATGAAAACTGGATATAAATCAATAGACGGAAGGTTTTTGACCTTAAACATCTTGTGCAGTCATATACATGTATGCATGGGCGGCCGGCGACTACACAACACGAGACGTTAACGGTGCGAGAGGCCGCTGCTACTTGTTATACGCATTTAATGGGAGTCAGAGTTTATTACGGATATTGCGATGGTATCTCCCGCCCTCTGTTTCAACTAACTAAATCTTGGAAATAGGAGGCGGAGATTCTTGAATGAATTATTGCCGTTGTATCGCGCTCTATCTGAGATACTTTCCATTAATTTAATGTCTATATACACATACATATACGTATATACGGATTCGGGTGTAAAATATGAAATTTCAATTAGCAGTTATAGATATCAGGCAGCAGAATGTATTCTTATTTATTAGAAAATTTGAAGTGACATTTCATAAAGAAATTTTATTTATGCGCACTGTTACTGACGTATAAATCACTGTAGGGTGCTTATACCTTCAACGCTAAGATAAATAAATCCAGTAGTGCATGTATAAGGTGCCACACACCTATTTTTCCACGTAGCTATTCGGAAACTAATGGAAGTAAAAAGTTTCTGTAAAATCCAGTGGAATTGGGTCAACATTGTACATGAGATTCCGTCATTTTAACGCCCCTAACAAATAGCCATTCATTGTCCTCCACCACTCTATGCATTTTAAATCTCATTTCCTATTTCTATAGTAAGTTTTCGGTAGTTAGTAATAACTAATGCTGCCCAAAATCGGTCTTGCTCTTGCAGTCTTGGTCTTGTTCTTGCATTTTCGCAAGACCAAGATCAAGACCAAGACCAAGACTGACATTGCAAGATTTGAGCAAGAACAAGACTAAGCCTGCGAGATTCTTGCGTCTCGCAGTTAAATCAAACTGAGAGAAAAACTAACACATGACGGACAGCACATACATTTTAAAAACGTTGTTTTTAGTTGTACGTTGACAACGTTTTTAAAATATATATCCTGTCCGTCATGTATTGTTTAAAGGCTCTGATCCGATAAGCCGTTAAAAAGTGCCCATGAAGCTGTCGGCCTGAAATTAAAGGAAATGAGTGCTATTGTCACACATACTGTAAATACCAAAAATTAGCTCAATCGATGCCACTCCATTCGAGATATTCGCATAAGGGGGGAAAAATTCAACATTATTTTTCTTAGGAATTACTTAAGATATCACATTCAAAAAAAATATATGAGTAAACACAGGCGCTTTATGTAAGCAACGTTGTCTGTGGTAAGAAATCTGTCCAACAGTTTTTCAAATACCCTTTTATCTGGATGTTTTCGATTAGGGTACATACTTCTGCGCATACACTCGACACGCAAGGAAGCAATTTTCCTGACACTCACCCAATAACTAAAATCATATCAGTTCTTTCTTTCAATGAGTATGCTTTCGCGGTGCTAACTGGATACACATCAAATTGATACATTCAAAAAAATCATCAGCTACCTAGATTAAATTAAGGTAAGATAATGACAATTTACTTAAACCACCTAAAAAACCCAAATAACTTAAAAACTAGTCGAGATGGGTATAGGGACTCCTAATACTGGTTTAAAGAAAATAAAAATTCCTATTTATCAACGTAAAAATATACTGGGTGTTCCATTTAAAATAACAAAGTTACGCACGAGTAAAATTCACAAAGTTTGACTTAGGTACTTGAACATCCTGTAGACTACTGGATAACGTTGAATGTCGCATTCAATCAGCCAAAGGATTTGCCATTTACGGTTTTCATTTCACTTCTCTAAATTAATTCGTTTCCGAGATACTAAACTTTTTTCGCAACATTGCATTTTTAACAAATTGAAATATCTCATAAACTATAAAAATTAGGTATAGGGAACCTTAAATAAAATTGTTCTAGTTTTTAGTGTACACTTCAAAAATGCCATAAAATACAGGGCGTTCCATTAAGAAAAACATAACTTTGATGTACTGCTAAGTTTTGGAACACCCTGTATATTGCACATTATTTTTAAATTGTAGATCTAATCCGTCTACATATATCCTAATATAAAACATTTCATAAATTCTTGCCATTTGACTACCAGAGACCACGGCGTTACCGCTGTTACGTGTAAGTGTATACAGTCTAATAAAACAAAAAGCCAAGTTGGCACCTTAAATTAAACTTTAGAAAGTCACCCCCCAAAAGAGGAAAATAGTGATAACTTTGAACTGAGTGAATGGAATTAGTTCTTGATTTTTATAGAATGTTCATAATCAGTGTTTACTTACATATTTTTTTGAACGTGATAGCATGAGTAATTCTTGAGAAAAAAAATATTGAATTTTTTTCACCTTTATGCTAATATCTCGAATGGGATGGCAACGACTGACCTAATTTTTGGTATTTGCAGTATATGTGACAGTAGCACTCATTTGCTTTAATTTCAGCCCGATAGCTTTATGGGCACTTTTCAATTGCTTATCGGAGCAGAGCTTTTAACTAATAGTATTGAAATGTATGTGACTCAATTAAAAATTGTTTTAATTGTATAACGGGTGTGATAAGAATACCATGAAATAGGAAATAGAATTGTAGTGAAGAAATAATATCTTTGGAAAAGATAGAATTCCGTCGAAAGCTAAGGAAAATGAATTAAGGAAATTAAAGTGTTCATGAGTTTCATTATTAAATTTATTATCTATTAAGAGGTTCGGTGCAACTCAGCTGCACACAAACGTTAAAGTACAAGAAATGCTTAGGCATTGATTCTTAAGCGCATGAGCAAGTAGGAATATGTGAATGGAGCTTCATACTAAACAATTTTGACTAGATGACAAGGAAATGATAGCGGCATTCTTTTAGTGGAGTAAAGATGAGATGGCCTGCTTCACATTGCACGTGCTATGTAGCAGCCATCGACTGTCACTACAATCAACAGCGTCTGTTGTGTACATAGTCAAATACCGCCAAATAGTATATATTGGCGCATCCTTGAGTTGTAATTTATCATAGAAAGGGGCTTCTTTCCGTGGATTCTCAAATAAAGAGGAAGTGGGCTTAACATCCTGTTTCCCCTTATCGGTTAGATGCACCCACACATAACGTGTTGGCGTCTCTTTCGGTGATGATTGTATAATTACAACGCAAAAATTTATTTACCATTCTCTATCGCCAATCAGCCTACAAATCGCACTTGTGATGAAAAAAAACTGCCCATAAACCATATAATTTGACCATGTTGGCAATTCGAAAATAACAAAAACTAAATAACTCTTATCCATATATGCGTAAATTCTGTTATCGTTCCTGTAAAAACGATTAAATAGACTAGGACAATATATCACCAATCTACAGATATTTAATCCCAGCTTTTTTATTAGAATGTTTTCGATTCTGCGTTCAAGTTCATACGTATAATCTACTGTATACACCTTTTAAGAGGGTCGCAAAAGAAAACGTTCTATAATATGATACATGAGAATGAAAAATAGTATGATACATGTTGTTTCTCGGAAAGATATGCTGAGATAAAGCTGGAATTTTGTTGCAATTAATTTACCTAGGAATCTGGTTACAACTTCATTTGCATTTTATAATGGTTGCTGCGCCGTTATCGTCTTTTTGTGTACAAAGATTTAGAATCTACGTTTTATTTAAATTACTCCAACATATGGCACGCAATGTAGATAAATAAATATATTACTTTCTGTAAATTTTGTAAATTCTAAGGACTTCATTTTGGAGCATTGTAACATATTTAAAAAATTCCTTTTTTATTTTTGGTAGAGGATAGGCATTGGCCATTTATATTCTTAGCTATCAGATATAATTCCTATAATAATACAGCATAGTTAAGCAGTTATCGTTGTTGACAAAATTGTGAGATAAATAATGTAAATCTTTCAAAGCCATTTTTACTGCAAATTGTTTTCATTTTATCTACTCTTATATCTAATTAGTGCAAGTTACATTCAAAAAAAAAACGTACGGCATTATTTATTAGTATTAGTGATGTGCTTAACGAGCGATTTATGCACTCGGTTATATCAAATTAACAATCGATCATTCATTAGCTTATTTAGTAGTCGGTAATCGGCAAAACAAATATTCCGAAATATGCGTCTATTATAATACTTGAGAGGGAAGACAGCACGTCATGCTCCCCGCTAATATGTTTTGTAAAGGGGGAGATATATCGCACTCTTTTCTCTTAAGAATCTTCCACCTAAAGCCGCGTCCTCACTCGATCGACAATATCTATTAAGTGTATATAGGCGTTGCAATCGACTATCTCGATTAAATATGGACAAAGGCTATGTTTCGTTTTTGTTGAACAACAGTCTTGATCGCATTTTAGTATTCTATAGGTAGGGATTTACTGGATAAGTATATTATGACCAATTTTCTCATTCTTTATTTATTACATCTGCAAATTATCTCACTACCAAATTTTATAAAATGTTATAAATATTATAGTAAAAATGCTCAAAAATTGGATAACAGTATTTCCTATTTAGCTTTCGTAAATTATTGTACAACTTGCAGTACTCGTATTGCTGGTGCATATATTACTCTAAATTGTATCGATGCGACTATTTAAATTTGGTAAACTTTTTGTTTTTTGAAGAACCTTCATCTATATTCCGAACGGGTTTAGGCCATGACAAATCAAAATTAGTTGATCGTATTCCTGTCATAGTTACAATATACCCATTTCGTGGCTGTATGATCTTTACATTATCTTTGAAATATAAAAAAATCATTCTTCAAGGTTGACTATGTGTGAGCACATGTTGATTACGTTAAAGAAAATGAAAGTAGATCCAGAATCTCACAAACTCTTTTTTTTATTAGTAAAATACTAATGTATCGAGTGTTTTAACACTCATTTTCAGGCCAAAGAGTAAAAAAAAATACAGAAGACTTATGTCAAATATTAAAAGTGGGCTCATATTATTCAAAATACTATTAGTAATAAAATTGTAAAGATAAAAAGCAATTGCAAATAGGACAGAACCACAAACATATTAAAATTACCACAATGAAATCAGATGAAGTACAATTTTAGTACTTCCGTCTGATTTCATTGTGTTAATTTTATTCATATATTTATTTAAATATGTATATAATATTTCGTTTAAGTTTCGTAGTAAAAAATGAATTTTAATGTAATAAGAATGTTATTACTTATTTACCTTGTATAGAAAAATAACGTTTTTAAGTATGCAGCAAAATGCGTGAAAATGGTAGGTTAGGTAGAACGTTTCAATATTATCTATTGTTACGAACACAAGCAACCGTGAATACAAAAAGTTTTATAAAGCTAATAGTTAAAGTGGGAATCTACAGATCATACCACGTCAGCTGCACTCCGCACAATGAATACAACCCCATTTGCTTTTATGTGTCGCATTTTGAATTCCAAATTCGGTTGATTCGGCATAGTCACTTTTTAATTTTTATCAGCGCCGGACAAGCCACGTTACGAGTTGTTTGCTTGTGTACGCAACTTGGAATATTTATGACATGCTAATCCGCTTTTTCATCTTCCATTATTGCTGTTGTAATAAGGTTAGGTAATAAATTGGCACGGTAACGTTTAATTGCCGACATTTATGAGATGATTTATGCGTTCAATTAAAGAAAATGTGTTTCAAGTATCGCTATGTAAAAAAATACATTGGTTTGTTTTCCTTCTCATCAATTTCTAAAATAATATGGTAGATAAGCAAAATGAATAATTGGTTTTGCAGAAATAGTGTTGGTTGTAGCCCATAGCTTCATAAGTTTGCATATTACTATAACTAACAGCTTCTTGCGGATTTCGCCGTGTGTCAAAACTTTCGCTCGACGTTTCGCTGTTCATACTGACAGCTTCTTCAAGATAACTGAACTGATTCTCCATGGTCCAACATTCTTCTTATATACGCCCCTGGTGCATCCAACCGTGTAGTTTCCGCTCCATTGACCGTGAGGGTTCGTAGTAGGCTCTTCCACGTGTTGCTAAGGTGGTACCCTTCTTCTCTGTTAACGGTTTTATTTGTCTCTATTTCTATGGCTTTCCTGATGAGTCTTTTTCCGTAGTTCTTGGTGGTAGTTATTACTTTTTACATTCTTGAAATCCATTTTGTGTCCGGTGTCGTGCATGTGTTCTGCCACCGCTGATTGCTCGGTCCTTCTTAATTTTGCGTCCCTCTCGTGTTCTTTTATTCTTATGTCGATGGCTCTTCCTGCTTGTCCGACGTAGCACTGTCCGCATTGGCATGTTATCTTGTAGATACCTTCTGTGCGCCCCCTTGGGTATCTTATCCTTTGCGGTCGGTAGATACTGCTGGATCGACGTTGCAGTCCCGAAGCGTACTTGTACGTTACGTTTCTTCAAAATTCGGCCTACTTTTTCGGTGACTCCTGCTATGTAAGGTAAACACGCCATCCCTCTTCATGGTTCTGTAGTTGTCTCCAGTGTCGCCTTCTTCTTAGTGGCTCTCCTTATGTCGATGTCAGTGTAACCATTCTTCTTTAGTGCTTTCTCCAAATGTATCTTTTCACTGGTAAGATGTTCTTCGTCACTGATGGTTTCGGCTGTGGATAGCAATGTTTATATTAATTGCTTCTTCTGCATTGGATGATGGTAAGATCTTGCATGCAGATATCTATCGGTGTGCGTCTTCTTTCTAAATACTGCGTGCTGTAGCATTCCCTCTTTTGTTTTCTTAACCATAACATCCAGGAAAGGGAGATTTCCATTTTGTTCTTTCTCCATGGTAAACTTGATGGCTGGGTGCTGTGAGTTTATGTGTTCCAAGAACTGTAGTAGTAGTTTTTCTTCTCCGTGTTGCCATATTACAAAAGTATCGTCGACATATCGCAGCCAACACTTGGGTTTCATATCGCTGGAACTTAGGGCTTCTTCTTCAAATGCTTCCATAAACAAGTTGGCTATTACTGGTGATAAAGGGCTTCCCATTGCTGTTCCGTTCTTCTGCTCGTAGTATTTTCCTTCATACAAAAAGTATGTCGTGGATAAGCACAGTTTCACTAATTCAATGATGTCTTCTTGTAGTCCAAGTTCTGGAAGTAAGGCCAGTGCGTCCTCCGTGGGTATGTTAGTGAATAGCGATATAATGTCGAAACTTACTAAAATGTCTGTAGGTTCAGTCTTTAGCGTAGACAGAATATCCACGAGATGTTTCGAATTCTTCACATACGTTGTAGTTTGTCCGGTATATGGCTTTAGTAAGTTAGCTAAATATTTCGACAAATCGTAGGTCGGTGATCCAATGTTGCTTACAATCGGTCTTAATGGCACTCCTTCTTTATGTATTTTTGGTATTCCATACAGCCTGGGTGGTCTAGCGGCTCCTTGGCCACCCAGGCTAAGTGCGTCTGCCTCTTCCCGTCCACTGCCGGGCAATCGACAAGGAGGTGAACAGGAGTTTCCCCCGCATTTTCTGCACAGGGAAGATTTCACTAGTTCCATGTGATGTATGTGTTTATTCAGTGCGCAGTGCCCAGTTAAAATTTCCTCATTCGCATGAAACCCTAGAGGTTTACAGTGTCTTGCACCGGCAAGTCTATTCCAAAAGAAGCAGTATCTAGCAGCAAGTAGAAATCTGACAAACGTTTTGATGCCACCATATGAGCTACCACACGTCAGTTCTGGACCTAACGTTTCAGCTATTACCTCTGATCCCAAAGTGACCTGGCACCCATCTCAACGTAACATTTTGCCAGCTGTTTAACCTTTCTATGGCACCTCAGTATCACTTCAGAGTCAAATCTGATAGCCTGCAAAGCTTTGATGGCAGCCTGACTTTCGGAGATGACTTCTATCCTTCGATTCTTGCGCAGACAGTTTGAGATGCACTCAGCACAAGTCTGGATGGCGATTATTTTGGCTTGAAAATGATGGAGAAGGCCCCTAGGCTAAAAGCTTCGCCGTCCCGCTCTCCGTCCTTCCAGATTCCATGTGCCGTTACGTATTTTCGAGGCATCGACAAACCAGCGGAATAGATCCCGCTTTGGTTTGCGAATGTACGCTATTGCAGTTTTCCTGCTAAAGATATCTACGCTGTATCCCCCAATGAAGCTGAAATGGACGAAATCTTACCCGCCTCGGCTGGTGCTGTCTGTTCTATATAATTGAAGATGCTGGTGTGAAGCATTGATTACTGTAGACATTAGTCGAAGCATATTGGCTAGAATGCGATACATAGTTATCTAGGATTTCACTTTGATTCTTAGTAACAGAACATTTATAGTTCTTCCTTCAAATGCTAAGATCACCAAAAATAGTAATAATATTTATAAATATTAAATGAACCACCATCATATTTGTTAAGAACATTCATACGCGAGCGTGCCGCGCCAAGTGCTTACGGCCGGAGAAGTATACCGTCGCCTCGCAATTGTGGTTCGCGCTTTCTACTACCGATGCCATCCGACAGCGCTCCACAGTCCAAGGAATCATTCGGAGCCCGAAAGCCGTCAACGAAGCAGCCGTCGCGCTTGCGCCGAAAACCGCCGATGCCTAGATCCGAGCCGCCGGCCGTGAATCGACAAGCAACGCGCTCGCATACAGCGGGCTGAGACTCACGAACTGCAATCCCGGACATCGTCGCTTATATAGGGGGCTGAGCAAGAAGAGAAGTTGGAAAGGTATTCGGTGGCCGTTCGGCGCTTCGTGCGTATATTTCAACGGTTGCACTCAGCCAACTTCGGATACCAGGTCCAACACATGTATACAAACTTTGTCATATTATAAAGGTGGTAAACTAGCAAATACTAACATACGTATAGCAATATACGTCAAACGGAATACTGAAAATACTTTGTATTTTATTATGAGAGAGAATTATATTTTATGTTATGTATATATTGTAAATACTGAATTTATTATTTGAAAATAAACGTCTTAAAACAACTCAGCCTCTTCTCTGTGTTCTCTCCCCGGCGCATCGGTCTACAAATTAGTAGTCCCGAACATTGGTCCTTCGAGCCGGATTTGAGAGACACAGTGTGTGAAATAGGATATTAGACCTATTTGAGATTTGATACCGTAGACGAACAAGGCGTTCTTTCGGATCAAAAAGCATACTATCAAATATAGTATAAGAGAATCACTACTTTCATCAAAGTTATTGAGACCGGAGACGAACAAGGCGTTCTTTCGGATTGAAAAATACTATCATATATAGTACATACATTGTGTAAAGGTGCAATACACAAAGACGGGCACAATGGAAACAGAAACTTCTGCGTACAAAGTGCACCGAAGGCAGCTAAAATCCTCGCTTACAAGAGCAGGAAAATTTCTAGAGAGAACTGAAGCCGCACTTGACATCGAGCAATGCAAGGCGCGCTATGAGAAATTCACGTACTTATACGATGAATTTAACAGGATTCAGTCCAAGTTGGAGGGACTAGACGAATCCGAGCTAGAGAATACTGAGCGAGACACATTCGAGGACAAGTATTTCGAACTCGAAGCTCGTTTCAGAAACATATTAAAAGCCAGTGCGAAACAAACAGTGGCAAAATGGAACTTCGGCGGACGTAGTAAAATTGCCCACAATAGAACTACCAAGTTCGCTGGTGCATACGAAGATTGGCTCACCTTCTATGACACTTTCAGCTCGTTGATACATAACGACAGCAGAATTCAGACCATTAATAAGTTCCATTATTTAAAGTCATGCCTGAAAGGAGATGCATCGAATGTCTTGCATTCTCTAGAAATATCAGCAGATAACTATGCAAATGCATGGCAAATGTTACAAGACCGATATAGCAATACACGAGTGATAGTGCAAAAGCAATCAATGCAATTTTTGAGTTGCCGCATGCAAACAAAGAGAATTTAAATACGCTACGGCAAATATTAGATGGTGTCCAAAGGCACAGTAGAGCGCTAGAAGCGTTAAAGCGACCCATAGGGCAATAGGATGATTTGTTAGTGCACATAATAACCAAAAGGCTAGATTCCAGACATTCAAAGAATGGGAAAGCAAAATACAAGGCACAGAGATGCCTAGTTCAAGGAATTGACAAATTTCTTAACACAAAAGTGCCAAACTTTAGAAGCAATTGGGAAACCAATGCAAGTGTGTTAGCGAATAAAACTTCGGCTAACGTTGCAAACACACAAGACAAGCGAATGCAATTTCTGCGACGGAAATCACCTGATTTACCAATGCAAATCATTTTTAGGTCTTAGTGTAGAACTAAGACAAGAGAAAGCTAGAAGTAAGCGGCTATGCCTGAATTGCCTAAGACCAAATCACATGGCTAGCAATTGCCCTTCAAAAGGATGCTGCAAGCATTGCGATAAGCGACACAATAGCTTATTACATTATTTTAAGAAGCCTGATGGGCCGTCGAAGCTTCTTCACCCGAGCGGGAACCTCGACGTCCGTATCAACGCACAGCAGCAACAGTGTAAACACTCACACGATGCTTTCTACGGCAGTTATAAATGTCAGCGATGTAAGAGGACGTAAGCACAACTGCAGAGTGTTGCTTGATTCTGGATCGCAATCGAATTTAATAACCAACCGAATGGCTACAATTCTGCGTTTGCCGAAGATGCACGCAAATGTTGTATTGAGCGGAATAAATCAAAGCTGAAAAGAGTAGTGGCATATTGCTTGAGATTTACAAGAAATATCAAAGCCCGAATTGCTAAAGAAGCGGAACATAGTAACAGTGGACATTTGACCACAGCGGAACTAGCCAAAGCAACGCTCGTACTAACCAGAGAAGTACAGAGGCATTATTTCAAAGAATATACACAGCTAAAGAAGGGACAGGAATTACATCCTTCTAGTAATATAATGTGTTTAAATCCTTTTCTGGACGAAGATGGTTTAATAAAGGTGGGTGGTCGATTGCGAAACTCCAACCTTCCTTTCCATGGAAAACATCAAATACTTCTGCCAGCCAAGCATCCTTTCACAACCTTAATTATTAAAAGTGAGCACATCAAGCAATACACGCTGGAACTCAACAAACAATGGCAGCTATCCGAACCAAATACTGGCCTCTATCCTAAAGGGTTCTGTTAAGGCACATATACGAAAATGCGTAGCCTGTTTTAAAGCCAATCCTACTTCGGAAAATTATATAATGGGTGACCTTCCAGCCCATAGAGTGACACCAGCTAAGCCATTTCAAAATGTTGGAGTTGATTATTTTGGCCCAGTATATATTCGGGAAAGTATGAAAAGAAGACACATTGTCACAAAAGCTTATGGTGCGGTGTTTGTATGTTTTGCAACCAAAGCACTGCATATAGAACTAGTTGGAAATCTATCAACAGAAGCATTTTTGCGGCATTAAAGCGATGGTCCCCAGAAGAGGCAAGATAGCGAATATTTATTCCGACAATGGTACGCAATTTGTAGGTGCAAACACGGAATTGAGGAAACTATTGAAGCAATTACAGTCTCAAATCACCAAGGAAGAGATCCAAGCCTACTTAGCCAATAGTGAAATCAAATGGAATTTTATTCCTCCTCGATCACCCCATTTCGGAGGTCTTTGGGAAGCCGCTGTGAAGTCCGTCAAGCTGCACCTCAATCGAGTAATTGGAAAGACGACATTGACTTACGAAGAAATGCATACCCTTCTGGTCCAAATAGAAGGTATTCTTAATCAAGACCCATTACTCCAATATCTAACGACCCAAACGATTTGCAATTCCTTACTCCTTCACACCTTGTAATGGGATACAATCCAGAAACAATTCCTGAACCTACTTTAACCCATCTTAAAGTAAATTCCCTTCGCCGTTGGCAACACATTCAATTCATGCGAGACCACTTTTGGACGAGATGGCACCAAGAATATCTGAATCAACTTCAACAGCGGACGAAGTGGCAACGGAGGAATGGAAATGGACTAACTCCCGGCCAGTTGGTAGTCGTGAAGGATGACCAAGGTCCACCAAGCAAATGGTTAGTTGGAAGAATCAGCAGGGTGTTTCCAGGACATGATGGCGTCGTGCGAGCTGCTACGGTGTCAACCCTACAAGGAGAAATGAAGAGACCCGCGTAAAGTGTGCGCGTTACCTATAGACAATCAGTAAGTGCGCCGACAACAATATTTGTAATGAACGTTTTAATTTTTTTGTGCGAGTCGTGTTAATCATCGTGTTTCAAAGACAGACAATTTGTTCGTTATTCAAAGTGTGTAGTGTTGAAGGCGGTTCCTTCAAGGGGGGCGGTTATGTTAAGAACATTCATACGCGAGCGTGCCGCGCCAAGTGCTTACGGCCGGAGAAGTATACCGTCGCCTCGCAATTGTGGTTCGCGCTTTCTACTACCGATGCCATCCGACAGCGCTCCACAGTCCAAGGAATCATTCGGAGCCCGAAAGCCGTCAACGAAGCAGCCGTCGCGCTTGCGCCGAAAACCGCCGATGCCTAGATCCGAGCCGCCGGCCGTGAATCGACAAGCAACGCGCTCGCATACAGCGGGCTGAGACTCACGAACTGCAATCCCGGACATCGTCGCTTATATAGGGGCTGAGCAAGAAGAGAGTTGGAAAGGTATTCGGTGGCCGTCGGCGCTTCGTGCGTATATTTCAACGTTGCACTCAGCCAACTTCGGATACCAGGTCCAACACATGTATACAAACTTTGTCATATTATAAAGGTGGTAAACTAGAAATACTAACATACGTATAGCAATATACGTCAAACGGAATACTGAAAATACTTTGTATTTTATTATGAGAGAGAATTATATTTATGTTATGTATATATTGTAAATACTGAATTTATTATTTGAAAATAAACGTCTTAAAACAACTCAGCCTCTTCTCTGTGTTCTCTCCCCGGCGCATCGGTCTACAAATTAGTAGTCCCGAACAATATTTAACAAAAAAAAAATATCGGAAGGCACGGGGTAACTGGTAAGCGGACGTATTTTTTTAACGGCATGATAACGCACTTCATTTTCAATTTTAGCCATTTTGTTTTGCTATGCCGAACGTAGTTTTTTTTTTTTTAATAGTTTAAGTATTAAATCTGATATGGCTAATTTTGTTTTTATCTTGACCTATTTATTTTGTATGTATTCTTATACTGAAATTAAATGTTTTTAATATCTGCTTGTGCGGCTGGGTTGCATTTCTTCTATTATTAGTAGTAACTTCATGTATAGTTTTCTTTCTTTTCCTATTCAGGCATTCTATTATTTTTCATCAAAACTTGCATTGGGATATTTAACAATTTTCTTTTAGTTTTTCACAAAACTTTTTCGTTTTTTTTTTTCTTGCTAAAGATGCATTTATTATTGCAATATTTGTTTTATTTCTAATCCTTGTGAATAATAATTGGCTATTTTCTATTTAGCACTTCATGACACTCCGTTTGACATTATTTTCTAGTATCAATGCCGTTCATATAGGTCCAGGTATATTCTTGCTAATGTACCGTGGCTTGAAATATTTTGTTTTCGCTTTACTATTTTTTAATTTATTATCCTTTACAGCGCCAGCATTTCTTTTTCGCATTAGCATTTCCTATTCCCTCAAGTTTTTCTTCTTGCAGCACCTTATAATCCAATATTACACGATCCCATACTTACCATGTTTTTTTTAATAATTACGAAAAAATAACAATGTAAATAAATCTTATCTATTTAAGATACAGACTTTTAATTATATTTATTAAAAATATTTAGAAGACACGTTACGGCTTTTGGACCATTTTTATGGACTAAGGAAACAAAAGAAAACTTGACGTAATTTTTTTTTATTCTTATAGTAAAGAAGGACATTATTTTTATTATTTCAGATTTCCTGACATTTAGGTGTGTTTGTCTAGTAGGCTTTAGTCTAATGATTTTCATCGTATTTAATGTGTGGACTAAACAAATAAATAGTTTAGCTGTCAGATTTACAATTAATCAAAATAACCAAACCTGTGATGAGATTAAATTAAGCATTATTATTATTATTGGCAACAAAGAAGTCTTTGATAGCAGCACAGGAGTGGGGTATTGATCAATATCGGCAAAAGAAATTTTTCGACAACTTTATAAAAGAATTTTTAATCAAATGTAAAAGTGGATAAATATAATAAATACATCGCCTTCAGAATTAAGACTCGGTAGTAATTCAATTTTTTTTCATATTTTCTAATTTATTTCAAGTTGACATATAGTTTATATAAAAATAAAGAAATAGACAATCTAGAATAATATTATATATTATTCTTTCCGCTTCTACTTTAAGACTAGTGCAAAGAATACTACATAGAGTATTCGTACTCTATGTAGTATTCTTATATTGACAAACAAAGAAAGTGAAATATAAGATCACTACAACGTATAGTTTCAAACAAGTCAAGAAGTATCTCTAATCAAACAAACAAATATAGGTAGGTACCTATTTATTTTGCTCGCTTAAGTTGTAGTGCAATGAATACTAACGAAGGAACTTGATATCTTAGGCAGAACTTAACTATTTATTCTTCACAATTTTGACTTACAATTAGAAGTACATTTTTCGGCAAAAACATAATATTTAAAATAGCCTAGAATCCTTAAGCACCTAAGAAAGCCTTAGGTGTGGTGATACCAAAAAATATTAAAGGTTCCCTTGATTTTTAACAATTTGATTTATAGTTTGTATAGCAAATGTAAAAAATATTCTGTTGAAGCACAATTTATCTTGTACTATATAATACTAGCATTAGGCCTAAGATAAACATATGAGGCGGCTCGTGACAATATTGTGTGGTGCAACCAATCTCGGGCCAATTATCACCTCGGTCATTGCTAGCTAAAATAATAGCGACACGAAAACTATAATGTAGATAAGTTTAGAAGCAGTTTTAAAATAAAAAATTACACGACAAATTAAAGAGTATTTCAATTAAAAAATCCAAAATTTTAAGCGAAACAGTTGTCTTCTTATTTCACGATTTAGATATGTAGAAGGTAAACCATATAAATAAGTTTAAATGGCGATAGTAACTACGTCAACTACGTATACTGATGACGCATCTGGGAATGCATATGCCTAGAATCACGACACAAATGATACGGCATGCTCGATTTGAATCTCAAATTCGGTCAGATGACAAACAAACACGTCAGAAACAACTAAATACATCTACGGTAAATATACAATAAATAGTAAAATCTTAAAATCCAAATTTATTCATAACTATTAATAGTATTAATTAAGGCAATTCAAATGCAGTATTTTCGTTTTTTCTAAAAATCAAATCTTATAAACACTTTAACGCTTTTGAAATATATTCCGTAGCACCATTCCGGTTTTCTAGTCCTACTTTTTTCATTAACAAAAACCCTCACGACCGAAATCGATTTTTGCCTGATCAAAATATAATAATTATTATAGATGCGGTGCAATTTTTGCTCCGCAATGACGTACTTCCCCATGCGCATATCGTGTTATTTATACCGTGCTTAGAATCATCACTAAGTACCGCATGACTCGATCAACCGACCAACGAGTAGTGGGTCAAGATATACCCGACCACCCCCTCTTCCGCTAGCCCTCGTGGAGAACTACAAAAACGTCTGAAACTGGAGCCAATTTAGAAGTGGCTCACCGCTTGTCTGCATAAATAAATACAAAACGTGCTTGGGCGCATCAAATCATGGGCGCATCAATATAACATGCGTATAAAACTATTTCGCATTACAAATACGTATTCGTTTATGGCGTGGATATTTTATCGTTTATTAGACTGGATATAATGTTCCATGCGATCATTTGAAAAATACTTGTCCTAGCAAAACCGTTTGGCTTAGGAAATCCGCTTTATTGCAATATGTTTATTTCAGCTGTCAGGATTAGTCTTATTATATTTTTAATAAGCACAATATTTGGAGCTAAAGATTAAAAAACTTTCCTAAAGAAAGGGAAAATTTTGGTTCAGCTGTCTAAGTACAATCTACACTTTTATTAGATGCTCCTTGGCGGCTTTTAAAAGTCTTTTGTGTACAGCATACAAGATGACATCCGCAATTCTTCAATTTAATCTTGCAGCAAATGTCTCCTGTTCGATAAATTGAAAAGAGGGGTGGACGTTCAACACGTATGGAATTACTTTCGCTATAGACAAGTGCATATATTTACATGTTGATGTTGATATACGCCGCAGAACGAGTACACGGGTTCGGAAATTGAAATTTTGACAAGTATATTTATCTTCCATAGCGGTCCGGGTAGCCCTCATTCATCAAGCTAGCGCCAGTTCGTCCGTTGCCTCGTTGTTAGTACCTTGATTGTAAGAGAAAACTATTATTTTAGTAAACTGTATAAAGTAACTACGAAAAACAGTGCTGATGTTGTTTTATTATTATAGTCTTCTTTTGTTGTGTATGTATTGTAGTATATTTGCAACAATGAATAGCCTTGTAATCCTCTAATAATTAAGCATGGATATATTTTAAAGAAGGTTGAATTTATGCAATATACCTATGAGTGTAAAATTTTAATCAAGTATTTTGCGTTTGAATGCCTTTTTTACACCCATTTTTCGGAAACACATGAAGATATGTATTGTGAAAAAAAGAGATTATTTAAATTTTAAACATAATTACAGTAGTATAATGTATGAATTTGTTTAAGACTATGATTTGTCTTTAACATAGTTGTACAAAGCCTTGTTATATACAAGTATGTTCAGATCCCCCAGCAAAGACTAGATCTGCGGTTACAAATCCATTTTTCAATTTCGAAGGAAAGAAAAAATACTCAGTTCTATGTTATTTAATTCTGGATAATTTAAAACTTTTGACTGCACAGGCAACAAAAATAGGCAACCCCTGTTGCGCTCCAATCAATAGAAGGTCAAAATAATAAATAGGTACTAGAAATAGTACTAGAAATAGGTACTAGAAATCAATCGCTAGTAAGGAATTCTTCTAAAAGCGAACCTACAATGGATATCTCAATAGCTCACAAATCCTTGCGTACACGGAAGGCTACTGGCAGATGCAAAGAGCTAACGGTAGCCGTCAAACCCAGCCACAGCCGTTTAGGTCAAAAAAAGAAGTACTTGTCATTTGTGGCAAGCGTCAGATAGATAATTAGAGAGCGCTAAAGTACACGGATACCTTGACTGACATTTTTGAGCGTGGGACTCAAGGTTTGATCCGCCAACTAGATACTCGAAATCTTAAAAGCGAAAAAGTATGATAGTTTTTTGGGTAACAAATTCAATTTTCCCATCAAAAAATATCTATTAAGGATACAATAAAATTTAATTTTGCCCAAAATCAACTCTGGAGGGGTCGTAAATGAGCTGACAAAGGCACAAAAGCAAGAAACAGAAGAGTAATGTAGTATAAATACTGCTACCTGCTTTAGGAAAAAGAAAGTTAACAAAAGTTAACAAAAAAAATAATAAACATAAAGTCAGCAACAATAAATTTGTTGCAAAAGAAAGTTATATAGACGAGACAGGACTGCCATTGGAAAAGAAAGCATTAATCAGTTATTGATGTGAACAAACTCGTAGTGGTCGTTCAGAAAAAAATATATCACAGTGATTTGCGCGATTGTGGGTGAGAGCCTAGAGGCTCATCAGGATAGTTCATCAGTGCACACTAGAATTAGCCATTTCTACAACTGCTCTTCATCGTTCTTGTAAAAGAAGGTACATTTCCTTGGCTACAAAGTCTAGTTAGCTCAACAACTCTGGCGGCAGACCATGCGCAGTAAAAAAATTGCCAATTGAATAATAGTATATCAAGATGGGAATACTAACTTTGTGAACAAAATTATCTTCGGCGATAAGGCTATTTGCACATTGGTGGCTTTGGTAATATACAAAATTACGGCATTTAAGGCTCAGAAAGTTCATGAATTCGTGGAAAATAAATGCATTCTTAGGATGTCACTATTTGCTGTGTTTTGTGATTTAAGGGAATCATTGGATCACTTTTCTTTAATAACAAGGAAGGTGAGTCACTTACTGAAAATCGCAAATGTTATCGTTACATGACAACCCAGTTCCTTGTACCTCCATTGGAAAATATTTGGTCCCAATAGAAAGGCGCCACTTATCATACCACCCGTCCAGTTATACTGACTTTATTTATGAAAACTAAATTACTACAAATCATCCCAACCCCGTGCTCTACCTAAAAAAAGGTACTACACGAGGCTACCTATTCTAAGTACTATATGAGTTCCATGACAATTGAAATATTCCTACTCTAACTAGATATTTTCTCTGTGATTCTTAATAACAAAAATATAATACAGTAGCCTCGCGACTATATGAATACTACTTTTGAGAAATGATAAAATAAATATGTGAAATGTGATTAGTTCACATAATCGCGAGTCTACTGTAAATCAGTCAGCTATCAGTTATTATAAAATGCGCCCATGAAACGACATGGCAAAAACCTTACTCTGGGAGGACCTGGGAAGAAGTCCCAGACCTTATTACTGATACCCGCAAATTATTATTATCCTTCTGAGTGCTGAAGAAGCAGCCTCCGCGTCTCCTCAAATTCCGACAGCCTGTTGTCCTCACGTAGCTGCTCCCTTTTTCACACATTGGAAGTTGAAACAAGAAAGATGATGACCTAAAAAACAAACAAAACAACAGCAGTACCTATTCTAATACCTAATAATAACTTGATCCTAATTATTAACACAAATTCCGACCACTAAAGAGTATAAAATATTCTTTAATAAACGTGCTACCCTACTAACTATCTAAATATTATGCCGTAAACTATCTAGTTTTTTAGCAACATTACTAAAAAATACCCACCATTCGATCGACTCATTATCTCTAATATCTGTTTCGCATCGCGGCCAATTTAACCCTATTTCTATCAATGAAATATCATCAAACTTATGCAAAACCGTTATTGAAAATTTACTGGCAGACTACGTATTTGTCAACAAAGTCGTGGCGGCTATTTACCAGATGTATGTATTGTAATGATAATCAAACTTTGCGCTTTGAATGTATAAGCCAATATTTTCTAGAATATTATTCAATTACCTTTGATGCATAAAGGAAGAAAGATTTAGTCCAACAGGTGTATATATTATTAAATTATAATAACTAATTCTATAAAAATACTATCTAAACAAGCTATAAATTATGGTACAAGCTATCGGTACTGAAGATCTTATATAAAAGAACACTAGAGGTATCACGGTAGCCCCAACATATTTAGGAGTTAACATATATTGAACAGAAAAATTTAGAATAAATATATAAAGCATAGCCAACATTACGGCTGAGAAGGAAGATTACATCATTGTCAATCTTGCGAATCAAGCAGCAGTACCGGTTGTTGGTTGGGTGACCATTCGGGCAACACTTCTCAGAGCTCGTGTGATCCGACACCCTAAGAGGGCCTTCAAGCCTGTAGTGCTGATTTATTGTTATTATGAAAAGCATAACAAGAAATAATTTGATATCATAAATTCTCTCTTAAAATTAATCAAACTCTTACCTATCATCGTTTCATAAATTAAATGTTGTTTTTACTTTATTTTGTTTTTATTCTCTTTTAAGGTCTCTCTAAGGACTTTCAGTAATTTATGAGCGTGAGGACATGTGTGACGTAGATGTAGGTGGTGTGTTATGAACACTGAAGCGGTAAAACACACACCTACATCTACGTCACACTGTCCTCACGCTCATAAATTACTGAAAGTTCCTTAGAGAAGAGCCTTAAAAGAGAAATAAAACAAAATAAAGTAACCGCTTTCAGTGTTCATAACACACAACAACTTAAAAAAAGTTTTGAGAAACATAAAATGTTGGATACTATTTGTACAACTACCATGTCGACAGCAGTATGTGAACAATGTTTCCCATTCTCAACTCATTAAACTTTCTGAGAAGCAGAACTGAACCATTTTTACACAAAGTCATAGACGTCTTTTCCAGCATGAAAAATAGGAGAATGGATTTTATGTACAAAAAAATAAGCAAGTTCTTTATTGTGCCACCTCTTTCATAACTGACGAGCCGCCCGGTGTTGTTTTAATAGTACAATATACAATATATAAAAGCATACAAATTATCATTGCAATAAACGACAAATAAACTAATGTGGTAATGAAATTACCGCTCACCCACAAAATGCCATAATATAAAACATTCACCTGGTCAAATTAAACAGCGTAGATTTCAAAGATGACAGAATTCAAAAGTTATCCTATCCGAACACATTACACTCTTCAACACATACACATTTATGCACGTTCCAGATGAATCTCAAACGCATCTGTGGTTAAAGGGCTATCATTACCAGGCCGTGAAATTCGAGGCGCTATTTTTAAGATTGGACTGCTCTAAATGGATTTTCATTATTGCATCCCCAATAAACGCATTAACAGCATAATAGGCGATGTTATCGAAGTCCACTTATACCAATTATGCACATTGCCTATGTTTCGTTATATCAAACAATACTTTTCATCAAATTGTCATAATGTAGTTAGAAAGATAATTACGAAGAATGACTATGATTTTTTCGGTATGTTCCTAAATGGTATACGAAATGGAACGTACATTTACGTTTCGTAATATAAACAGATCACAGATAACCTTCATCATCTGTTAGGTTATGTAATACTAAATTCATTTTATATGCATAATATGTAAATAATGTCAGATTCTGACTGATATTGGAGATTTATAAAGAGTTAATAAATAATAGACTTAGCAATACTTGAAAAAAAAAGAAACAACAACATATTAGTAAACCTAATTGACGTGAACTAAAGATATATAAAAAGTAATTATTCGAAATTTTTTAAACGACTATTTCGTATGAAAGAATTAACATTAAGATGAAAATGCTTGTCGGCCGGTTTTGTTGCAAACAATTCATTTTTGAATGATAAACTAGCATGTAGTGTGACCAGCTCTCCAAATTGTTATTAGTCACTTTTACTTAATATTTGCACTATTCCTAGATAATTATTACAACATGGACATTTCCAGGCTTCCCACTATAATTATTGATAGAAGGTAAGAATTTGTGAGATTGAAGTTTAATTGGTATTTCCTGTTAGTTATAATTATTGATGTCTATTAGAGAAGATCTTTTTTTCTCCTTTTTCCCTATAAATTGTTAGCACATTTCTTTCAGTTTCATTTCTTTAATACAGTTCACGACATATCTAAATTTTTCGCATATTTAATGTTAGTATTCTATTTTCTTAATAATTGAAGACAGTTGACTGAGATTAGTAAAAAAATTGTGTGAGGATACATACATGGGTCACGTGTTTACATTCCCCAAGTAACTAACCCAAAATTATTCAGATGTTTTATGATTTCTATGACGAAAACATAACACAACACCGAACACATTACTTATTTCAGCGAAGATTGTGAGTAAAATATAATGCATATTCTAAGCATAAGCGGACGTATATTCTTACAAATAATGGAAACACAACTTGCATTTTCTTTGTTGTTTACCTAACGAATGGCTTGCTTTTTCTAACTTAAAACACTATTATGATGTATTTTCAGGAATAACTCCTTTATTATATTTATTATTCCATTTTCATAGTTTTTCCCCTAAGAAAGATATGAACGGTAGTCCATTTTGATTTCCCAAGGGTAGGTTTTACTGGTAATATACCTAGAGAAACTAATTATTATTTATTGGCAATACTATCAATTTACCTGATATTGCTTGTTGATTGATGTACTTATAGATATATAACAATGAATATCGTAGAATGATAAATAAGTAACTAACCGCATTTTACAATTTGTTTTGTGTAAAGCGCAAATACTCTATCCTTCCTTTATTAAAATAAGGTTCAGAATGGAAAATACGTATTGTAACGATACAGATAAGCACTTCTAGTGCCGGTATATAAAAAAATTAAATATAGTATTTAATAAAATCTCTTTAAATCAAATTTTAAACATCCTAGTGGCATCTATATTTCATTAATTTTAAATTTGAGTGTGCCTATCAACTGCCAGATGGCATGCAGAGTGAGAATTTCCAATTATACAGACTAGAGGACGCGCTGGCATTAAAAAAAAATACGAATAGCTAGTTACCCCTTATACTTCAGTACGGCTAGCTCAGTCGGTAGAGACTCTTAATCTCAGGGTCATGGGTTCGAGTCCCAGGTTGGGCGCCAATATTATTTGTAACGCTACAGAGTCGCATATAGCCCCGTGATAAAAAAATAAATTTTTAAATATATATTTTAATTAAATTATTTAAAACAAATTTTAAACATCCCAGTGGCATCTATATTCATTACTTTTAAATCATGAGTGTGCTCTCTCAACTTCCAGATGGCATGCAGAGTGAGAATTTCCAATTATAACAGACTAGAGGACGCGCTGGCATTAAAAAAATACGAATAGCTAGTTACCCCCTTATACTTCAGTACGGCTAGCTCAGTCGGTAGAGCATGAGACTCTTAATCTCAGGGTCATGGGTTCGAGTCCCACGTTGGGCGCCAATATTATTTGTAACGCTACAGAGTCGCGATATAGCCGGTATAAAAAAAATAAATTTTAAATATGTATTTTAATTAAATTATTTAAAAACAATTTTAAACATCCAGTGGCATCTATATTACATTTTAAATCATGAGTGTGCTCTCTCAACTTCCAGATGGCATGCAGAGTGAGAATTCCAATTGAAACAGGCTAGAGGCGCACTGGCATTAAAAAAAATACAAAGTTAGTTACTCCCCTTATACTTCAATACGGAAGGAGATTCCATGGTAGAATGTCGTTAAAATGTCTTCTACTTCAATATGCATGTTTACTTCGTTTAGTTTCAATGATGCGCATGAGACTCTTGTACATCAATAATTATGATCGATTTTGTACGATGAAAAAAACATTTAAGTGCAGCCAAAGGTGATTTTATTTAATAAAAAAGTTCGAAATGTGAAACCGCGTAAAAACAATATAATTCAGGAAATTATAATCTCAGGCATGTTAAATAAGTTCGCTTATCAAATATCGAATACGGTTTTGTCAGTAATTCCACAAATCGTGGTTGGAGAAAATTACCCGATGGTTATAGGTAAAAAGTGATAAACTTTGTTTAACAATTAACCATCATTTTTAGATTGGAAGTTGGAATAAATTGGGTTTTATCAAAATAGCCGTTAAATTTTACAAAATTAATCGGGAGACGTCCGTCTCTCGCCGAGGTTGGCTAGTGAGTCCTTTTGAATTGAAAAATGCTAACAAACATTGATAGCGATTGTCTTTCGACAGAGGGGCAAACTGCCTCAGAAAGTCCGCTAAATTCACCGAAGTGAGGGGAATATATGATATTTATTACATGAGAATGCCCATGTGACCAAATAGAACTATGGAATGTTTACACTAAATTAAAATAAATAATTATTGCAAAATTCTGGAATCACCTTACATTCATTACAAGATAAAGGTAGATGTCTAGATCATGAGAAAAATACATTTAAAAATTTTCAATACTTATTACCAGGGTTGTCATTTCGGTCCCCTTAGAATACCAGTACTACAAAAATTTATTGCTGCGAGTGTCCAGCAGCCGCGTCACAATGCTGGGCGGCGTTAGCGTGCGTAGTTGGAGCGCGTGGTCAGCACTTTACTCTCACACTTCGTGGCAGTATTATGCATCCCGTACGTATAATGCACTGCCATGAACTACAGTCTCATTAGGTTAGCGTAAACATGCATGTAAAATCCATGCAATGAAAATAAGAATAAATATAAAATTAAGTGTTTGTCACAAACAAGTTACATTTTCTTTGTTCTCTAGAGGGAAAACCGTATGAAACTCAGTGTAGCATACTATCATAAATATTAAAGAATATTATAATTTTAGCAACTATTAGTACATTCTTAAATTTTCAACAAAATTTTCGCCGATTATGGCAGTACACTGTTTAAAATTTTACACTTTTGACTAATTTAATAGTCCAGGAGAGGTACACTGTTTTCGTGTTATTTTGTCGAAAGAACTATAGAAGTTTAAATTTGACGAACAACGATAGTCAAGTATTGTCTATTGCTAAGGGGTTATTTTGTCCAATTAACACTGGAATTATGATATACTCTAGTAACTTTTCTTTGATCTAGACTAGACAAATTTACTAACTGTTTAACTAAATGAATGCGATCTATTGGATGATTTAACACCGTTTTCTAAACACAACGCTCTTTTAATATGCAACTCCTATTTCTAGTGCTATAATATTCTCTCTCTTTAAGACGTTTTCTCAATTATAAATACACAGACACTCATTCAAAGCTTGTTTCAACTAAACGTCTAATTTTAAAATGATTTTCTGAGAACCTTATAAAATTAGTGAATGTTTATGCTATTTGATTCAAATCTGAACTAATTACGTAAATAGTTGTTCCCAATACATCTTTAAGAATTTTTTTATGCCCACTGGAATTAGCGTTTAATAACACAAGGTTACACTTTGCAGGTCAGTCACATTTGGTGGTTTGTTTGGATATGTTAATACGCAGAAACAAACTCGAAAACAGATACACGTGCAATGCAGGTGGTGCGTATAATGCAATACCGTATTAGATTAGGTGGGGTTTCTATATTTCTATCCGAGGAAAAAATTCTGATTGGTTGATGCTTCTGAATGTGTAGAGAAAATAGTAAATCCTCATATCTGAACAAAGAATTCACACGAAATTCTAGTAATTTCTGTTCTATTAAATACGCGTAGTCAATTCGTCTGACAAAGTTTGTAAAAATTAACACTAAAATATTTGACTAGCGCAAAATTAACGCCAACACCGTAATATTTTCAACAGTGTAATGCTTTGTATTGCTCCACATGTTTAGATGCGCGGTTTAACCGAATTAACAAATTCCTTGCAGACTTTGTAACTACGCTCAACCGACAAGTTTAGTTGTGTTTGTAAAGGTAATTTTATTGTTTTTTTTTTTTTAATTGCAGAATCCAGGTGTCAGATGTCTCAAAATTTTGCAACTTGTTTGTGTCCTTTGGAATTTTGATGCATAACTGCAGATAATGTATATAATACATATTCTGCAACTTCTAGTCATTTATGAGTATTCTCTCACCTTGTATGTATTGTTTCATCCTGTGTAATTGTTGAGTGTGATGTTATTTCCTCTATTTGGTTCTTACAGAGCTTATAGACCGTTGCCTTGATTTCGAACCAGTTCAAAACTTAACAACTCTGTGATCTAAAGTAATATTGTCATTTGTCGAAGTACATGCCTCTTCATACGCTTCTCCAACATTTTCTAAATCGTAGAACAATGAGGGCTTGCTGCTGAAGCTGAACTGTTATTTCAATAACGCGAGAATGATCCATCTTTCGAAATTCTAATACTGCAGTTTCTACAACGAAATTTCTTTTGCAAACACATGTATCGATCAGACTTATCCCATCAGGCAATTCTAATTCGCTGCGACTATTTAGCGTTAATTTACAATATAATTGTACGAAACTATTAACAAATGGATAGTATTCGCTGGATTGATATATGCCATGTCAGTTATTGACACTGCAAAGCGCTATGAACTAAATTTGGATAAAAAATATCTGGAAATAAAACGTATTTAACGCTAACCAAATTTCTCTATAATTATTGAAAATAGACATATAGTGTGTAATCTTGCGCAGATAATCTTCAGTATACAATGCAACCACGTAATATACAGGGTATGTCACTAGAATAAAAGCGTATAGATGAATAAATAGATATGAACTCAATCAATATCAATAAAATGAAATCATTGCCAATATATAGTTAGTTATTTTTGTATACTCACGAACAGCGCAAATACTAATAATAACAGTGTTTTGTTTTTATCGAATGAAAACTCAAATCGTAATCTGTCGGTACGTTGTAAAATCAAATAAAATCACATATACGCATTTAGCACCGGGTGTAACTTCTTTCTAATTTTCTGTATGCAATGCAATCACATAACAATATATAGAGTGTCTCATAGGATAAGGAAGCATATATGCCAAAACTCATTTCGTAGACTTCCTGTATCACTATCTAAATTAGCTTTGGATGCAATATTTGAAGACAAAAGGGTCGAATATAACCGATTTATGAAATTCGATCAAATCGTTTCGTGCTTATTATAACAACTTGTGTAATAAATATCTATAACTGCCGAAAGATCTACTTATATTTTAACTTAAAACTTTTTATATTTCACATGGTTTAAAAGTTATTTTGGATAAACAAAATTTGGGCCGAATTTTAAGGTCAGATTGCACTCCCTAACAACACTAACCTAATACTCCGTGCAGCCCATAAATTGGCAAAGTTTTATCAGAATTTGCGATTTACAGTATGTGACCTTCCCTTGTAAGTCGTGAATTCAATTAGTCTTTCAAGTTAATTTGCTTTTTTATTATCACAGAAAACTAAAGTAGTACTTTTTTAAATCAGCTTTTGCATCAAGTATTGTTTGTTGCTATTCCGTTCGCTTTATTCCAGGATATCTTTGAAAATTGAGGAAGCAAATTTCTTCTATTGTGCTTTTTCCGATCTGTATCTTTATACTTTCTAAAATCGATTTCACTTCTACTGCTTGCTCTTACTCATAAGTCACTCACCTCTAACGTATTAATGAGTTTTTTTTTTATATTTATAAGCAAGAATGTAAAGCCTATTATTATTCACTTTTTCCCTAGGATGACAGAAACAAAATATTATTTCCACATTTTTTGCAGTGTTAATACTAAAATATGATTTAAGCACAAAAGAACCATTAAAGCCTAATTTAACCACATTGCATTATTTAAATGGAACGTGCGATGAGGTAACATTAATGGTTAACTAAATCATTTTTCGTCTCAGTTTTGTCAAATAAATGCTTACGTAATAACCTACTATCTCAATAAAGTTATCAAAAATGCAAGCGCCCAAATACGATTTGACTTGGATGGATTACAAAGAAAAAGACACGACTAGAAGAAAAATAATTTTAATGTAGCGTAACTTCGTACTGGTAAAGACTAAAGGCATTTCGTTTGTTTTGCTGTCTAGAATAGAAAAGCTTTCCGTCGGATGTCTACGGCGTCGTGAGGGTGCATTTGTCATCGTGGGGTGAACGCTAATGTTTTAATCCTGTTTCGTGCCAAGAGCGTAACATTGGTCGCGCCCCTCAAGCTCTTTGTTTCAAACGCAATAATGAGATGCTAGTTGAATACACTGCAACAAACCAGCGCTCTACATTATTACATCAATGTAGCTGTAGAATTACGGAAGGAAATTTTATACAGCCGATGCGAAGGATTTACAGGAACAAGCAAATGAATGTACGTATTTATACATACCAGGTTGGCCCTTCCACATCTTTAAATGGGGATGCAATATTAATATTGCCACTTGTATGGAAAGCCTGTATATATGGCAGAAGAAGGCGGGGCTTATTTGTAACTGCAGCAAGTGGATGATAAATACAAATAACAATGTTATTTGTCACGTAAAATACTAACTATTGTGAAAGCATACCGATTTAAATTCAGTATGCTTGACAAATAACAGTATAGTATAGCAGTATATTTCTTGGATTGTTCAAAATTTTAATTTCAAAGTTTTTTTTTTTCAGCGAGCCCATTGTTGGCGATGTCGATTCAACTGGTAACAATGTATTATGCTGATGGGCCACCAGTATTTCCTTAGCAATAATTTCTAAACACACTATTATTAACAAATATTACATGATGTGACATGATTGCCAAAGTACTTCTCACAGATGTTTATATTAGTAAAGTAAAGGATAAATATAAGAAAAATAAGCAGATGATTACACGGTACCTTTTTTTAGGGTTTGGCTTAGTGAACCAAACACATTAAAACTAACTTGTTTAGTTACTGATATACCAGGCGTTTTTCAATATCAGCCATTTTCTTTCAACCGTTATAAGTCTGGCGCCGTAAGGTATAGGGAAAATATGTTCAGATATATTTCATATGGTTGCTTATGAGGAATACACCGGCATGCTCGACTCTTTTTAAAATTTTGTGTTGTACGAACTATTTACAAGAGTTATTTTTTTAAATGGAGCAGCCTCTATATCTTTAGGTAATTGAATTGCATTATTTTTCGGCATATATTTATATATAGTTTAATATACATATAACACACCAATACGTCACAATTACTAAAAGTTCAGTTTTCATCACTAAAAATACCTTACACCGAGCGTAATAGACGTGCGTCATTAAACATTGTTATTTTATTTAACATCTTCATTGCACTTTAGTCACTATCGTAAACATTTACCTGAGATGGTGTGGTGAAAATTACGAAAAGTATGAAATGCTAGAGTGCTTTATTCAGCAAACTAATAATGCTGATGCGGCAGCTGAAACATATTTTAAACGTTATCCAGATAGAAGACAGTCGCATCAAAATATTCTTCCTAGACTAAAAATCTTATTAATTTTGGTTCGTCCAAGCGAAAAAAAACCAAGAAAATATAACATTGAAGACTCGGAGAATACTGCTGTTAATGTCATTAGTGTTGTAGTTGCAAATCCTTCTGTTTAAAGTATTCTTGAATACCGATAAAAGTATCAACGCTAAGGTATTATATCCTATGATACACTATGTAAGCAATTTAACGGCAAATGTAATAAATGACATAAAGACTACTTAACAGTCTGGTACCAACATAAATTGTAAAAACAATAAAGTTACATTAAAAAATATAGAGAGACTTTCTACGCTTTACATCATTGAACATGCTACAGTTTCTTCCTCTAGAAAATCATCTATTAATATCTTTCAAAATTTTACCAACGTTTTAGTCCGTAAAGTGTGCTATTCTATAACACCTTTATATGTAAAGAGCAGCCTTCTAAATTTTAAAAGGCTTGAAAAATTCATTCAGAATCGTTCTAGCAACTAGCATACCGTTATGTATATGCATGCAAACTATATGAATACAATACAAATTCTTTCTGATAAAACAGTAGAAATATAGAAAAGCGCACAACGTATACCCTTGGTATGTACCTGAAATTCAAAGCTTGCTTTTTATTGAAACAAAGGTAGTCTACTAATCCCAAATAGAACAATTGGGCATGAAAGAGGGGTCGATACTAAAAAGATTAAAACTGAGTGCCGGATTCATTCATGAAACCATAAATGAACATAAAATATTTAATGGAATTCGAACAAATTTTCACCATTAAATTAAACTTTTCAATTACCACGGAATTATTAATATCAATTAAAGTTATTATGAGACTTCCCTCTACACATGCCCTATTTCTCCCTAGTTTCTCATACATGCTTGCTTTAAACAGGAAACTTAATTGGCTTGCATATTACCGGAATGGGGAAAGTATATTTTTTCACGAGGACTTTTTCTTCACAAAAGGTAGCTATGAAGATTTTTAAATAAATTTCTAGGAACGTCCAACACTGTGGTAATAATGAATGAATATAGAAATCTACGTATCTTGTTATAACACATTTATTTTTTGTCTCTTTATATAATACCGTACTGTAAGAGACGAGTAACGTCATTACTTGCATTCGGCCATGCAATATCATATGTAAAATAACCAAGCTACTTTTCCACATGTTCTCAATTAAGATACATTGTTGGTGCCTACTGTTTTTTTAAATTGCATCTTGTCACATCTTTTCCAATAATATTTCACCAATTTCGTTATTGCTTGTATCAACTGTCAATAGGGTTATATTTCTGCTTTTCCAGTAATACGTGGAGTTGCGTTATACTTGGTATATAATTTATTTAAATTAAATAATTATTAAACTAAACCATAACCTTGTATTTATGAAAACTAAATTATTAAAATCATCCACCTAAAAAAGTACTACACGATACCTATTCTAAATACGAATGTTCCATAACAATTGAATATCCATACTCCAATTAGATAATTTCCTTAA